>VXBP01000819.1:211679-296239 GCA_013400115.1 Rhinopomastus cyanomelas | reverse complement strand
GGCCTAGCAATGACTTCCGCCATCTCCCTCAGCACACGCGGATGCATCCCATCTGGGCCCATGGATTTGTGCACATCCAGTTCGATCAACTTATCCCTAACCCAGTCCTCATCAACCAAGGCAGGCTCACCTGTTGCCTCAACCTCCTCTGTAGTCTGGGGTCTAATGTCAACACAACCCTTAGCAGTATAGACAGAGGCAAAGAAAGCATTAAGTATCTCTGCCTTCTCTGCATCCTCTGTTTCCAGGGTACCCACCTCATTCTGCAGGGGGCCTATGCTGCCTCTAGTTTTACTTTTACTTGCTATATATTTGAAGAAGCCCTTTTTGTTGCCCTTGACCTCCCTTGCAAGGTTTAATTCCAAGGAGGCCTTGGCTTTTCTAGTTGCATCCCTACATTCCCTCACCAGAGCCTTGTAATCACCCCAAGTGGCCACCCCCTCCTTCCATGACTTATAGGCTTGCACGTATAGGTATAATGACAAGTTACACATATAGCTATAAATCACCATCCCTGGAGGTGCTGGAAGATTGTTTAGATGTGGTGTGGGGGATCTGGTTTAGAGAAGAACTTTGCAGAGCAGGGTTAATAGTTGATGATGTCAAGGGTCTTTTCCAACCCAAATGAGTCTATGATTTTATATATACAAAAAAAATTTTAATATATGTTATATATAATTTAAATGCTTGTGCATGTAGATACACATGCTAACATTACAAACACACGTAAACTAAATTGCATTGTGCACATTTATATTTAAGTATATGCACACACTATGATACATTCAGATTTGCAATTGTAGTCATTTGTGTTTAGTGTCAGCTGTGCTAAGGAGTATTTAGATGAACTCAGTATTGTAATGCCACTGTTGTTACATTACTAAAGGTGGTTGAACCTCCAAAAGAAACTTTTTGTGATTTACAACAGACCTTGAAATGGTATTGATCTAGTTGAGGATGTCCCTGATCACTGAAGGAATGTTGGACTAGCTGACCTTTGGAGGTCCCTTCCAACCTGGGCCATTCTATGGTGCTATGATTCTATGAACTGAGAGTGGTGTTTACTTCCTTTGAGGACTGTGAGAAACTCAGATACATATTAACTGGCACAAAGGGCTAAACCATCCTGTGTATTTTAAGAATTTCCTGTGCTTTCATAACAGAGTGCATGTTTTTCCAGCACTTGTTCAGGGCACTGCAACGAAAGATGTATAGAAGAACTTTTAAGGAAAGAAATGGTGAATAAAACATAAAACACTTAAATTGCATTTACTCACAAAAATAAGTATCAGAATGAAGCTAAGAGTAAAATATTGACAACAAATACTGCTCTGTTAACACCAAATTTTAGCTGCTTTCACTTTTCTCCAATATTTTTACATTATCATATAATATTTTTCCTCTCCTCCTTCCCACTGCAGTCTGCAGTCTCCATTTAAACAGATGAACCTGACTCAAGAGGCCGATTCATACAAACGCCTGTGTTAGAAGGATTCTGAAATACCCACATTTATCTGAAATCTCAGCTTTTAAAAAACACAAGGAGGTACTGAATTACGACAGATTGTTGAAGAAAGAAGAAAACCATCTCACAACCCTTAGAAGGAGAATAAAAGAGATCTAGAAGGCACGTGTAAAGCCAGCAGCATTTAGAACTCAAGCTGCCAGTTAATGAATTACATGGGGATTAATTGATATGCTCAAAAATGCAAGAAGGAATCTCAGATGAGAGGAAGGATGACAGAGAATCATGGTCATGGCCTCTGACTTGGCCTTCAAAAATCTAATAATGCATTCATGTGACACTGAGATCAATTCCTGCAGTCTTAGTAGGCCACTCACATGCCCTATATGCTTTGTTTTAATGTTAATCCTACTGTAACTTCATATCAAGACCCTAGCAAAAAAAACTTGTGAATTGCTGAAGAAAGCTCTGTTCAAATCATTTCCATAAAAACACAAGAAAAGGAGAGCAGGAAGGAGAAAACACTTCAAAGAGCTCCCCTTTTTACCAAGAGGCAACAGATCAAACAGACAAACACATCTGAATTGCATTTGCATTCAAACCCTCCCTGTGCTGAGATGCTCAGACACACATGGTGGGGGATAAGGTTGGGGTGGGGTGTGTATCAGGGGCTCTCACAAGCCAGAGGTTAGTAGGGATGGATGAAAAATGTCAGCAGGTGGATTATCTGCTTAACTGAGCTGCACGTCTGCAAGATCAGATTGAAAAGCTGCAAGCAGAAGTAGAAAGGCTCAGGAAAATTGGAGAGGTAGACTACCTAAAATAGAGGTAGACTGGTGGAGCCAGTCTGGACAACAGCCAAATAAGAGCCAGAAAGAAGGAGCCCAAATATCCTGCAACTCTCAGATGGAGGACAGAAGCCCACGTAGAAGGGGTGAGTGGAGCCAAGTGAAGGGCCATGGCAGAAGTTGAGCACGGCCCTTGCCTGCCTCACCTTCTCAGTTGCCACTGAGTAATAGATATAAGCCCCTACTNTAGACTGGTGGAGCCAGTCTGGACAACAGCCAAATAAGAGCCAGAAAGAAGGAGCCCAAATATCCTGCAACTCTCAGATGGAGGACAGAAGCCCACGTAGAAGGGGTGAGTGGAGCCAAGTGAAGGGCCATGGCAGAAGTTGAGCACGGCCCTTGCCTGCCTCACCTTCTCAGTTGCCACTGAGTAATAGATATAAGCCCCTACTGGAAGACAGCTGGTCTAATAAGGATATAGAGGATAGAGAACCAATACCAGAGGTCCCAGCAAGGTCACATTAATTCGGGAAATCTTCCAGTAATATGATGACTTCATCCACAAAGAAGAGAAGGGTCCTAGTTATTGGAAACTTGCTCCTTAGAGGGACTGAGGGCTCAATATGCAGAGCTGACCCTCCCCACAGTGAAGTCTCAAGTCTATCTGGAGCCCAAATCAGGGATATCACTAGGATGCTCCCTATCCTGGTGAGATCAGCTGACTATTACCCACTGCTGATCTTCCAGACAGCTGGGGAGGAAGTCGTATTCCATAGCATGAGGGGGATGAAGAAAGTCTACAAGGCCTTGGGGTAATTGGTAAAGAGTCTGGAGCACAAATTGTATTTTCTTCATTACTTCCATTTCGGGGTGAGGGCATGGGCTGGAATAGAATGTCTCAGTCCATTAATGCCTGGCTACCAGATTTTGCAGGTCCACATGAGAGAGGTTTATCTCAGAAGGGAAAAAGGGTTCTGGGGCAGGAGTTGGCAGGGCTCATTCAGAGGACTTAAAACTAGATTTGAAGGGAGTGGGACAGTTGATGGGTGCGCATCAGTGGGACAGAGCTCTGGTCCTAATGAAAACCAGGTGGCCTTCGCTGTCCCAGGGTGAAATTGGAGCGCTCAGCTGACTCCCTAAAATGCCTATACACCAATGCACGCAGCATGGGGAATAAGCAGGAGGAGTTAGCAATCTGTGTCCAGTCAGGTGATTATGATCTGGTGGCAATTATGGAGACACGGTGGGACAGGTCGCATGACTGGAATGTGGTCATGGGCAGCTTTGTCCTTTTCAGGAGGGACACAAATCCGGGTGGTGTTGCCAATAGTCCAGCAGACTCTGCTGCCATTCAGTTAGACCTGGACAAGCTGGAGAGCTGGGCGGGGAGAAATGTAATGAAGTATAACAAGGGTAAGTGTAGAGTCTTGCATCTGTTCAAGAACAACCCCAGGTACCAATATAGGTTGGGGACTGACCCACTGGAGAGCAATGTAGAAGAAAGGGACCTGTGGACAGCAGAATGACCATGAGCCAGCAGTGTGCCCCTTGTGGCAAAGAGGACCAACAGCATCCTGGGGTGGATCAGAAGAAGTGTGGTTAACAGATCAAGAGAGGTTTTTCTACCCCTCTTCTCTACTCTAGTGAGACCACATAGAATCATAGAATCATCAGGGTTTGGAAGGAACCTGAAAAGATCATCTAGTCCAATCACCCTGCCATAGCAGGATCACCTCACTGGAGAAGCCATGGAATAAGAATCACTCAGTGTTGGAAGGAACCATCATCCAGTTCCAACCACCCCAGCACAGGCAGGGACACCCCGCCCCAGACCAGGCTAGCCAGAGCCCCATCCAGCGTGACTTTAAACACCTCCAGGGATGGGGGCCCAACCACCTTCCTGGGGAACCCATTCCAGGCTCTCACCACTCTCACGGTGAAGAACTTCCTCCTCCCATCCACTCTAAATCTGTCCACCTCCAGCTTTGCTCCATTCCCCCTAGTCCTGTCACTACCTGACATCCTAAAAAGTCCCTCTCCAGCCTTTTTGTAGGCCCCCCTCACATACTGGAAGGCCACAATAAGGTCACCTGGGAGCCTCCTCTTCTCCAGACTGAACAGCCCCAATTCCCTCAGTCTATCCTCACAGGAGAGGTGCTCCAGCCCTCTGATCATCCTCGTGGCCCTCCTCTGCACTCGCTCCAGCATGTCCACATCCCTCTTGTAATAAGGGCTCCAGAACTGGACAGAGTACTGCAGGTGGGGTCTCATCAGTGTGGAGTAGAGGGGAAGAATCACCTCCCTCGACCTGCTGGAACATGGAGTCCAGTTCTGGACCCCTCAGTTCAAGAAAGACATAGAAGTGCTTGACAGAGTACATCGTAGAGCCACAAAGATGATGAAGGGAGAAGAACACCTCCCTTATGAGGAAAGGTTGAGGGAGCTGGGTGTCTTTAGCTTGGAGTAGAGGAGATTGAGTGGTGACTTCATTAATGTCTATAAATATGAGAAAGGTGGGTGTCAGGATAATGGAGCTAGACTCTTCTCAATGTCATCTAGTGTTAGGACACGGGGCAATGGGTGCAAGTTGGAACATAGGAGGTTTCAGATGAATGTGAGAAGGAACTTCTTCACAGTGAGGGTAATGGAGCACTGGAACAGGCTGTCCAGGGGGTTATGGAATCTCCTTCTCTGGAGATGTTTCAAACCCGCCTGGACATGTTCCTGTTTGACTTTGTCTAGGTGATCCTGCTGTGGCAGGGGAATGAACTAGATGATCTTTCGAGGTCCCTGCCAATCCCTAATGATTGTATGATTGTAAGAACACGCTCAGCTGGCCCTGAGAGGTAACACTGCAACTGCTGCAATGCTGCCTGGGGTAACACAGAGGTGTGTTTTGCTTGCACCCTTTAGAGAAGTCTTGTTGACTTTCACAGAAACACAGACTTATTGAGGCTGGAAGTGACCACTGATCTCATCGAGCCCAGCCTATGACCTAACATCACCACAGTTGCTAGAGCAGTGCACTAAGGGTCACAGTGAAGCTGTTCTTACACACCTTGACGGATGGGGACTGCACCATCGCCCTGGACACTCCATTTTAGGGTCTGACCATCCTTTCCATTAGGAAGTGCTTTCCTAACATCCAACCTAACCGTCCCCTAGTGCAGCTTCAGGCCCTGCTCTCTTGTCCTGGTGCTGGTTGCCTGGGAGAAGAGCACCACCCCCACCTGACTACAACCCCTTTTCAGGGAGTTGGAGAGAGGGAAAAGGCTTCCCCTTAGCATTCTCTTCTCCCGGCTAAATAGCCCCAGCTCCTTCAGCCTGTCCTCATCAGACTTTCCCTCAAGTCCGTTCCTCATCCTCGTTGCTTGTTTGGACCCACTGCAGGCCCTCAATCACTTTCTTGAAGTTAGGGGCCCAGAACTTGAAGTTAGGGGCTCCATACTCAAGGGGAGGCCTCCCAAGTGGCAGACAAATCACAGTGAGTAACCTGGAGCTGCTAACACTATACAGCCTTGTTTCACTGCAATCCCTCTCGCATACTCAATTAGAGGAAGTTTTTGCAATTACGCCTGCAACCCTGAAGAAGGAAGACCCAGGTTACTTTTATCCCATCATCTACCACAGGAAGTCAGCTCACCACCCTCCCTTCTGCTTGCAAAGGAAAAAGATGCTTTGGAGTGTAAACAGAACTGCTTGGGTAAAATGAAGAATGAGGTGGTGGGTGAGGAACAGACCTATCTGTTGCCTATAATTTCATAGCAGCCCCTCTCTAATTCTGCTTAGGTTAGTAATTTAAGGAAAAGAAGTTTTAAAAGAATGCTCAGAAGACTTTTACTACAGACTAAAATGCTTAAAGGGAAGGAACTAAACAAAAACGGTCCCTGTCGTTAATCAAGAGTTCACAAATACAGGGTTTTTAATTAATCCCCAGTCACTCGCTTAACTAGAGTGTTTCCACCTCAGTGATATTCTCTTACTAAAGTGCTTAAAATAAATAATTAGTCCCTGATTAAAAACTCCAGAGTGCAGTACCATTTACAGAGCCTTAACATCTGAGAGTCAATCTAAAGAAGAGTTGCGTATGTCTGACTGCAAGTCTCTTGCTCTCAGCCCACACATTCACTTGACTGAAGTTCCAAGTCTATTTTCTAAGGGTTTTCCACTTACCTTTGAGAGAGATTAAACACTTGTTGAGGATCTCCGTTCTGGATGAGGTATCTTATAGGGTCACCCTCTCTATCAAAAGCCTTTAGGAAAAAAGAGGGTAAATTGAGTGAGTTACAAAGTTTTCTTTACCTTCCTTCAGTTTCTAAACTGGAAAATTAACCCCTGAACTCCTATTTCTGTTACCTATAGGAACGCAGCAATGTCTCTATTTCTAAGGCAACGGTAGTAATTATGGGTTACTTGAGGTGAACATGCAGCACATGAGATGGTATAGACAAATTACAGTATGCTGAATACAGACCTTAAAGTTACTACTAGACATAAACATGGAGCATGAAAGTATGAAATCTAGGCTCTATTCAGTTACTTTGTTTTTGTGCAGACAGAGACTGATTAGACTGAACCTTTTCTTTCCTCTTTAATCTTATTATTTCCACTTTTAACCCAGATTCTTCTTTCTTTTAGTTTCCCGTAATCCCAGTCCTTTTGCTGATGCTCCCTTGAGCATTGCAGAACCTACCCTCTATGATATTGCGCATTAAGTGGGGATGAAAATCAGGTTGAGGCGTTCAAACAAAGATTCATAGAATCATAGAATCACTATGGATTGGAAGGGACCTTGAAAGATCATCTAGTCCAATCCGCCTGCAACAGCAGGATCACCTAAACCAAGTCACACAGGAACCTGTCCAGTCGGGTCTTGAACATCTCCAGAGAAGGAGACTCCACAACCACCCTGGGCAGCCTGTTCCAGTGCTCCGTCACTCTCATCATGAAGAGGGTCCTTCTCAGGTTGATGTGGAACCTCCTACGTTCCAGCTTACAACCATTGTCCCTCGTCCTATCACTGCATGACACTGAGAACAGCCCAGTGCCATCCTCCTGACACCCACCCCTCAAATATTTGTAGACATTAATGAGGTCACCCCTCAGTCTCCTCCAAGCTAAAGAGACCCAGCTCCCTCAACCTCTCCTCGTAAGGCTGGTGTTCCACCTCTCTTATCATCTTTGTTGCCCTACGCTGAACTCTCTCCAGCAGCTCCACATCCCTCTTGTACTGAGGAGCCCAGAACTGGACACAATACTCCAGGTGTGGTCTCACCAGGGCAGAGTAGAGGGGGAGAAGAACCTCTCTTGATCTGCTAACCACCCCTCTTCTAATCCACCCCAGGATGCTGTTGGCCCTCTTGGCCACAAGAGCACATTGCTGGCTCATAGTCATCTTGTTGTCCACCAGGACCCCCAAGTCCCTTTCCCCTACACTACACTCCAACAGGTCAGTCCCCAGCCTATACTGGTACCTGGGGTTGTTCTTGCCCAGATGCAAGACTCTGCACTTACTCTTGTTATAGCTCATTAGATTTTTCTCTGCCCAGTTCTCCAGCCTGTCCAGATCTCGCTGAATGGCAGCACAGTCTGCGGGGGTGTCGGCGACACCACCCAGCTTTGTGTCATCAGCAAACTTGCTGACAGTGCATGCCAATCCCTCATCCAAGTCATCAATGAATAGATTGAACAGGACCGGTCCCAGCACCGATCCCTGGGGCACTCCACTAGATACAGGCCTCCAACTAGACTCTGTCCCATTGACCACTACTCTCTGACTTCTACCCTGTAGCCAGTTTACTATCCACATTACTACCTGAAAATCCAGGCCACGCTGCCTCAGTTTGGCTGCAAGGATGCTGTGAGAGACCGTGTCAAACACCTTTCTTAAGTCAAGATAGATGACATCCACTGCTCTGCCCTCATCCATCCACCTGGTTACACCCTCATCAAAGGCTATCAGGTTGGTCAAGCATGACTTTCCTTTTGTAAAGCCATGCTGACTGTCCCTAATGACCCTCCTGTCCTTGATGTGCCCGGAAACAGCCTCTAGTACAAATTGTTCCATCACCTTTCCTGGGATGGAGGTGAGGCTGACTGGTCTATAGTAACATTTGCTATTTTCCAGTCCCTAGGCATCTCTCCCGTTCCCCAGGACCTAGCAAAGATGATGGAGAGTGGCTTAGAGTTATTATCAGCACAAAAACAATTACATTCTGTTTACTAGAGAACAAAAACTTTTCAGAAGCTGAATAAACCATTTTTGAAGTTAAGCTTTCATTAATATGTTTCCAAAAATGGCCACAAATGTGGCATGAAATTACTTCTTTCTCTGGCACTTGTACACACACCTTTTCCCCAAGAAAAGAGAAAATAGTCGCTACCAAACTGTCTCACAGTTACAATGATTTAGAATTCAAAGTCCAAAGTAATTCAGCATGTTTTTGCAGGAAAAATAATAAAGACACTGCAAAGAGAAGGGCCAACAAGAAAGTTCAAAGGTGGGCAGACAGCATTTACCAAGAGATAGGGCTCAACAAACCTGAATAATTCTTGTGGTTCTGATGTTTCAACAACCATTCTTTTTCTTATCTGTCTTTCCCCTATTTCCTAGCATCTTCTGTAGGCCTTAATATATTTGGGAACTAATGCAGTGTGCAGGCAAAACAGAGACTCCATCAAGAAAGCAACTCACCTTAGCCAATGGAAGAGAAAACCAGTGGCTAAGTCAGATGAAAAGGACCACTGTAAAGAAAAAGCAAGCTGTCCTGCTTTAAAAGCTGAGCAGAATCTGTAAGTTTAATTTGTGTGTTTTCTGCAGAAACGTTTAAAGTTTGAGTTTAAAATACTGAGAAATTCATGCCCCCTCACTGCCTTCTCTTCTCCCTCCTCAGTGACTTCTACCTTCTTCTGCACCACTTCTCCATCTTGGACTGTTCAGAGCTGTGACAAAAAAATGTTATCACTTCTGAAGTTGAAGAACGGTTATGGCAAGTGAGAAGATTCACCTGGACCTGGAGAGATCGTGAGAATTATAAACATTCAAGTTTTATGAGGATTGAGACTGAAGTCGGATGACCACAGTGATTTCAGAGAGAAGCAGGAGCTGTCTGCAATGGACCTTCTTGACATTTTATCTCAGTTCAGTGTAGGAGTAGGGTGATGAAACTCCACATGTCTGTGTCTGTGTCCTGTGTGTGGGTTTTTCCGATGCGTGTTGAGGGGGAATGAATTAAAATGTCTTGAGGTCTTTCTTCTCCAAATTGAGTCAGTTTTTCACTGTCTGCAGATTCATTAGTGGTTTTGTTAAACCCTCCCTTTGTGTCCGATGCTTTAGCTCAAAGTTCTTGATCAAAAAATAGTTGGGGTCTGTAACTCATTATGTTAATGACAGCCTGGGTGGGGTGTGTGGGGATCCAGACAAAGTTCCACGACACACTAGCGTAACTACGTGAGGACAAAGTCAGCAGAAATAGAGGAAAAACTGGAATAAAACCAGAAAATACAAGGGATAATAAAGAGATGTTTAGAGCACAGAAGAAATTTGAGGTGCATGGCTCCTTGCCAGAGCACCAAGGCAGAAAAGGTGAATACAGGGACAGTCAAAGAGCTAACTAATGCTTCTTGTGTTTCAGTGCAATCAAGCAGCAAGCAAAACTAACTGCGGCAACAAAGAGTTAAAATCTCAGGTGAGAATAGGGATAGAATAAGGCAGAGAATATGTTCATAAATACAGCATTTTTAAATCTCCAGCTGAAATTAAAGCCTGATGGAGTTCAACCTACTGTATAAAAATATGAACTGCAGCAATCTCAAACCCATTAGCAGTTTCCTTTGAAGACTCACGGAGGACAAACGTGATGAAGGGCAAACATGAGGTACATCTTTCACAGAGGAATAAACAAAAAAAAGCCCCAAACCACAGAGCAGACAGGTTTTCCCAGAAAATCACAAACAAACTATTTGCAAGTACTTGTGATGACAATGTGGAGATGGATAACACAACGCTGGATGTCTCCAGAACAACGTTATGTCAAGCAATCTAATCTTCTCCTATAACAGAACAAAAGGCATTGTAAACTATGAAAAAGCTATGGGTATAATGATGCACTTTAGCCATAGCAAAGCTTTTCACAATGCCTTCCATGACATTTCCAGAAACAAGTTTAGACACCTCAGTCTCCAGATGAAAGACTGGAGTAAGCCAGAACAAAACTGATCATAACAATTAAAGTCAGATAGCAGTGGCTAGCATTTAATATTGTCCCCGTTCTGCAAAGGGGTGTGTGCGTCTCCTGATACAAATCAATAGTTTAATGAACAACATCTGTGACATAAGAGGAAATTTGCTTCTAAGGTTCACTGATGGGACTAAGTGACAAAAGGTTGGAGGTTGCAAGCAAAATTCAGATATTCTTATGGTGGAAATATGAATGGCCAGCATCTGACTCAGCAAAGGTAAGTGAAAAACTCTTGATCAAAAATACGGAACTCCACAAATCTAATTAACTAGCGTCTCAACCGACTCTTGCAAATCTTAAATTGCCACAACCACATTGCTTTTCCCATCTTTAGTGGTCTTTTGTATTCCTTTTACCCTACTGGCAGAGGATCCTGTCCTCACTTCACATTTAAGAGATGTGTTTTACAGTCTACATTAATTTAGAAGGCTTTCAAAAATGACAGAAAATAGAGGATTTATCCTAATTAATTTAATTTTCTCCTTATATCCAATGAAAATGGACCTTTCAATGAAGATACTGAAAACGAAACCATGGGGAAAGTTTACTACTCTTTAAAAAACGCCTTTTCTTCAAGACCAAATCCCAGCAATTTATTATGGACGTAGCACACGATAAAAGAGAAGCCTGGACAAACTGTTTTCCAGATCAACTGTATACAATGATTTCATAAATTGTACGTGATGATTTGGTGCCGCTTCCTGGTTCAGCATGTGAGTGGACTGCGATAATAGTCCTGTTTGTTTTGCAGACTCCCAGAAAAATGATCCCATTTGCATATTTTAATGAATAATGGCTGGCAGAACAGAGATCAATAAACACCTCCCAGGCATGCAATAAACTTTGAGTTTTCTTTACAAATTAATACTGTGGGTATAATTTAATATTGCACTACTTCATCTTAAATGCTGTTAATTAAAACACCAGTCACAATCAACTGGGTGGAGCATAAAATAAGTAATAGTGTAGAAAAAAAATCTACTCTTCCATCATCTGTGTGAAAAACTTTAATAGAAAAAGAGAAAGAAAATGTCATGTTTAGAACATATATTTTAAGTCTAGTAGGCAAATTTAAATGCTTTAAGTGTTAACTGTTATGATAACTACTGCTATCTGCAAATGTAGTAAAATATGAAATAACTTGCTTGCTCCACCCATGTTTTTGTAATGCTCACACTAACAAAATATTACTGAGTCATAAAAGCATAATCTCATAACACTACTGCACCAAATACAACATCCCTTAAGTCCAAAATACTTAATGCATTCATAAGGTTACTCATGAAAGAAAAGCATGATGTGAAAATTAGTTAAATATTTGAGTTCTGGTAATATCCCCTACTACCTACGGAACACAAGCAATAACCTATTGTTAAAATTGACTAACTGCTAATTTTGGGTTTGTCTGGAAAAAACAGTATGAGATTTCAAGCACTTAAATACTCTGTTTACGAATGTTTAAAATGTCCTAGCCAATTCTACATAGGATATAGAAAAAGATTGAGACAGAAATATGCTCCACACAATAAAAGTCTCTTAATACAGATGGGCCTATTAATGCGGAATGAGGCAGCTAAGTCATACTAGAAAGACAATGAATCTTTCTTTCAGGACCAAGGCTACTGGTCCTACAAGGGTAGGACCCACTGGTCTTTGGCAAATCCCCAAGAGATGAATCCACACATATTTGTGATTTCACAATTAACTATTTAGTGATTACTTCATTCATTCCCAAACAGAGTAACTTCTTGTTTTTGGGGATCATGTGCATGTAGCACCCACTGCTGCATCACCAAACCACATTCCATCATCCTGGCTACAAGTAGAGAGCCAGCATAGCCATTCTGCATCATCCCTGCCTTGTCTCTCTCAGATTTATTCAGCACATTTTACAAAGGACCATTTGAAAAGGAAACTAAAGTCTGGGTAAAATGTTTGAGGTTTAGTGAAATGTTAAAGTGAGTGGCACTTTCTGATTTCATCTAACCAGCATAAAATCCTTAAATACCAAAATGTACCAACAGTTTATCCACCTCCAAAGACCACCCAGAGCTCTGCCATTTATTCCGGCACCTGTCAAGCAAACACAAGTGCTCAACAGCTTCAGATTCGGTTTTTCAGCATGCTCCTGGCTCCCATTACTCTTTAGGGTTTCATCAGTGGGGAGAATGCTCTTGAACAGCATAACTCTGCAATGCTGAACCTACTGCAAGCATTAAAGACCTGCCAGAAGTAAATCTTCAGCACTGAGCTGAATAAGTAATTTTTTTCCCCAGTGCAGGTGACTGCATCAGCTTAACTATCCAGAATAATCTTTCATCAGCAGACGATTTTAATAGACATTTACTCATTCACCTGCATCACTGAGTCGATTAGAGTTCCTTTCTCTCTCATACTTTGCTCTGTATTAGAATTTTTTGCTCATTTACTGTCTGTACAAAACACACAATGCCACCCACACTTCAGCTAATAGGAACTGACCTAATTCCACTGAGTTCAGCTGAATTGAAGCAGGTAAGGCTGTTGCTCTTTATGGTTTCTGCTTAGCTCAGGTATCTCCAGTGTTACTCTTTTGAATGGCTCTGTATAATATAGAGCTTGAATAGCCTCAATAATGCTATGATGGTTATAGGAATCAGGCTTAGGAGAGTGTGCTGTAACACATTTATTGCTCTAGACTTGAGGCCATAATTATTTCCTAAGAATGTTAAGTGCTGGAACCCACCACCTCTTGCATCAAACTGTTTTAATTTATCTACTTCTCTTGCACAGCTGCCTTTCAGGATTAGGACAGAGGACAACGCAGGAAAAGCCTAAGGAACAGTGAGCAAGCTAGGAGAAAGCTGATTAACACTAACCATGCAGCAGCACACACAGAAGCAATCTGATTCCGCGGACGATGTCAGTGCAGCCTTATTTATAAGCAATAACGGACTAACAAGACTAACTGCTCCTGCTTGCAGAGCTGTAGTGAGTGGCCAGTCATCTCAACTCTTTTGTAGCCTGTTCACAGTAGCTCTTCCATGCACCAAGGGAAAGGAATATATTTAGATAGTTTTCGGAAATGACAGGCTAAAATCTCACTGAAACTCTATGCAAATGGGGTGCAGAAGGCCCTAAACACCCCTGATTTGCCTGGTAACATACACATATATATACACACACATAGAGAGAGAGATACTTAAGAAATCTTATTTCTTTAAAGCTTTGAACCATTAATGGAATTTGTTTCACATATAATTCAGTGCCATATACAGCCTACAGTATCTTTTAGCTCCTTTAACCCCAAAAAGAATTTACAAATACCCAAGTAAACACTCTTCATATATGGGCCATGTAAAACAGACCCTTTATTACTATCAAGTCATTTTCAATCTCTATAAACTGTGCTTTCCCCCTGTATGCAAGGTCTGAGTTCTATGTGGCATGGTAACAAGCAGAAGGAAGGTGGTAAAGGCTTACAGGGAAGCATCTGTACCTGCAGGTTTAACAAAACAGCTCCAATTCTCATAGCCTCGCTAACTTCAAGGCTGTACATCAACTGAGGAAAGCGGGGAGGACTTTGGTTGTTGGGCGGAAGGACCTCGATGTAAACAGTAGTAATAGAACTCCTGCAATGAGACAAAAAGAACAAGTCAAAGCCAGTCAAAATCAATAAATCAACAAGCACGAGGCAACCAACAGCATCTATTTAATACTCTGTGTGTTCTCTAGCTGAAACAACCTCCCTTTGCTCCTTGGGAAGCTTCAGGACATATTTTTCATTCAGCATCAGAAACAAAGCAAGCTGCCACATTAACAGAAGAAAAGCAAAATAATGTCTTTAAAAGTGGCCTCAGTATTCAGTGGGAACAAAGGAGTAAGATACCAATGCACACACCATGTACAAAGGTATATATCCCCTGGTGATAGTGTGTGCTATAGGAGAGCATCAGAAATCCTGAGATGGTAACAGCTCCTGCCGTGCACAACATGCACCCCTGGAGCATTCCTGCTGTCATCCAGTTTCTTACCTTTCTCTGGAAGAGAGGGAACAGAACATGTTGATAGAGAGGAGAATGCTGTGGGGAGGGCTGATGCACACAACTCACTGCACAGGCTGCAGTGGTACTGTGCTTCCTACAAACCAGCTCAAGCTGTCCACTTCAGGCTACTGAGCTACCACAACACAGAAGACTACAAACCCCATCATCAAAACCTGACAAACCCTTCAGCTGCAGTGAGCCCTGCCCCAAACATACTGCAAACAACATCCCAGTCTGCAAGCTGAAGGCTCTTCTGTGGACATTAATACAGCATGGACCTTGCACAGACCATGCTGTCAAGTACTTCCTAGACAAGTGCTCCATATTGAGAAAGGAAGGCAGAAGTAGCCCTGAAGTTGAAAGAGGGATGTAAAATCTGAGCTAAATGGACTTTTCTCTTGCACTTGTGCTCAATTATCCCATTTCCTAGTCTGCTGTAGGACCTTCCACCTGAGAACAAAGTCATGAGAGAACAAGTGCTACACTGCAGGTGGACTCACTCCACATAATCCCCTTGACAAAGTTGTTGAAGCTCAGACTTCAGGGCTGCAGGAAAGAAGCTGCTACAGCAGAAAGGAAAAATTGTCTCCAAATCCTTTTAGATTTGGGGTGGGAACGGGGAGGCATGGTGAAGTAAAATGTGAACAGACCATGAGCTGTCTCTTACAGCACTAGCAAAGTCATAGCATTTTAGAGATTCCTACCGGAGATTACTGGGTATCTTATCGCTTCTGTGGTAATGGATAGGGTTGATTATGTACACAGCCAAAACATCACTCATCAGTATTTTTCATTAGCTCTACAGACTTCTCGTTAAGCACAGTTACCGCCAGGCACTGCCGAGCCCCTCTGCCCTGATGGTGGTGCCTCTGGGGAAATGCATTTAAGAAAGGGGAAGAAAATCAAACTGAAGAAGAGTTAGGAAAAAAGTGTGAGGAATGGCCCTGCAAATCCTGAAGAGAAGAAGAGGAGGTGCTCAAGGTAGCAGAACAGAGACTTCCCTGCAGACACAATGCAGACACCTCACTGGGGCAGGAAAAGGAGTGTAGAAGAGGGAAATGCAGACAGGGGCTGTTACAGACTGATAAGAGTCCTTGACACTGCTAAATATGTCATGAAAGCCCAGCAAACATCTGTCTGTGCCTTAAAACACTAGCTTCCAGCTAGTCCAGGCCAACCCTGAGCTTCTCACAGACAGCAGTGCTGTAGGTGCTGCCTCAACACACCCACACTGTGGGCTTTTAACAGGCTCTTCAATGGGGTGGTAGCTGTCCCATCCTTTGAAACATCCAAGGTCAGGCTGGATAAGGCTCTGAGCAACCTGATCTGGTTAAAGATCTCTCTTCTTACTGCAGAGGTGTTAGGCTAGATGAATTGTAAAGGTCCAACCCAACGCATGTTCTGATGTTGTCTCTCTGGAGCAAATACTTGATTTATGTCTATCTACTAATACAGTGGTTGAGGATCTTACTGCTTTGGCTGTAACAGTCAGGTCCTTCTTCAGTTTAATCAAACTTGAAACAAGTGCATTATTTGTACCGAAATGCATCAGTGAGTGAGGAGCCCTCCCATTTATCATATCCTTGGGCAGTTCAGCTACACTGGCAGGCTACTGACTCATTGGGTATAAAAAAGAACAATGTCATCAGTGGAAGATGGACAATCACAGAGAAAGATGATCTTGTGGTGTAGATCACCTCCTTACAAACCAGTCAGCTTCCTGTCTCTTTTAAAACACTCCCTCACAGACCATTCATCTCTCTGAACTGATGCTCCACACTGAAACCATTGGAGTAAAAAAAAAAAACCATCATGAAATTCTCGACAACAAACATCATGAATTAGCAGACAAAATACCACTTGAGCTCTGCGGCTGCATATTTTCTTGGGATAGCTGCTGTCCATGGGTGATATACACAGCCAAACAGATGTGGTTTATTGTGCATTCTTCTTCCGCTGCTGAGTTTTTAATAAAATATATTGTTCTGTATCTCTTTTTTCCATGATCCTGCTAGATCTTAATAATCTCCAAGCTGATTTATTGTTTATCAGACTCTCAAAAGGAAAAAAACCCCAATAATAAAGGTTTGGTTTACCATAACAATACACAAATTTCACCCAATTTTGAAGATAAGATCACAAAAGTAAAACAAACTAAAACACTACAGTATTGAACACCGACTATTTTTCATTTCCGATGTATTTTTGCTGTTTTAACCCGTTCACTTTGTGTGTTTTACACACAGCTCGTTTAAGTGGCTGGCAAACTCTACTGTGTCATGGGAAAAGTGGCAGAGCTGAGCCACCCAACAACTGCAGCTGGTGTTTTACCACTGCAGAGACAGATGAATACACTGAGAACAGAAAAGACCTCAGGGACTGGGTAGTGCCTGCAAACCCACACAAGCATACAAGTACAGCTTTTGTGCTACTGCAGCTATGTGGTAACAGTTGGGAAAGAGGAGGCTGAGGGGAGACCTCATTGCTCCCTATACCTACTTGATAGGAGATTGTAGTGAGGTGGGGGTTGGCCTGTTTTCCCTAATGACTAGTGATAGGACAAGAGGAAATGGGGTCAGGTTGTGCCAGGGGAGGTTCAGATTGGATCTTATGAAAAGCTTCTTTCCAGAAAGAGTGGGGAGGCCTTGGAATAGGTTGCCCACGGAGGGAGTGGAGACGCTGTCCCTGGAGGGATTAAACAAATGGGCAGACAGGGTGTTTCAGGAGATGGTTTAGTGGTTGGGGGTTGTAGGGTAGATGGTTGGACTTGACGATCTTCAAGGTTTTTTCAACCTTGATGATTCTATGATTTTATGATTCTATGAGGAAAGCATGGGCAATAAGATGTTGAGATTGTGTCCCTGTCTTTGCTTAATTTTGTGTGCTTTCCACATACAACTTGATGTAATGTCCAATGAATCTACTGATGTACACGTGGACAAATACCTCTTTGGCCAAACCATCTTTGCACATGCACAGTCAGAGACAGAGTGGAATAGTAATCCCATTATCAGGTAGGTTTCAGACTGGACTTGGCTTGTCAGATCACTCCTATCAGTACATTAACTTAGCTTATTAAACACATTATTAAACTTATTATTAACTTAATTATAGTTAACTATAACTTCCATTAAAAAAATAAACTTCAACTTTAAAATTTTATATTTAAATATAGGCTTTAAATCCTAAATATATTTAAAGAACGTATGTGCGCCTCAATAACCTCCATCAATGACACTCGATACGGGTAGAAACCTTAAACATAAATAAATACGTCTCACTTTATGTAGTTACCTGCGAAGAATGTAATGAACCATACTATGCAAAAAACCCTACATAGGTTGCATTTCAATTTAAATCTGTGTTCACAAACACTACAAAACTACAATTTCTGGGTGACATTTAGCTGTTTGCTCTTCCTTTGTGCAGAAACAAGGGGATAACTGCAACCCAGCCAGCTTACATGTGACTACATCTAGCTTGGCATGTCCTGCAGCAGAAATCAGATCTGGGAACAAGTGCTTAATCGCAGAATGATAGAACAGTTTCATCTGGAAGAGACCTGCAAGATCACCAAGTCCAACCTTTTCCTAGCCTTATAAGCACCACTAAATCCTGTCCCCTAACACAACATGTACCCTGCTCTTCAACATCTCCAGGGGTGGGGACTCAAACCCCTCCCTGGGCAGCCTGTTCCAGTGCCTGAAAAGCCTTTTAGGAAAGAAATTCCTCCTGATAGCCAACCTGAAACTCCCTATGTTTATTTATTTTACAGGGGGTGCCTTGCTGCCCGACCAGATGTGCAAGGCTGGATAGACCTAGTCTATTTCTAGAAGGCTCAAATACTGGTTACTGTCTCCAGCATCTAACAAAATGTGATGACTTTACATTAGGAGAGAGAAATTCATACAGCCCCAACTGTGAGCTACTAACCAACCACCTTATGGTCAGAAAGGAGGAACCATGCATATGCAAAAGGACAGCATTAAAGACCTTGGAGTGGCTGCTCACATGAGATGTCTCTGGCTTTTCTCCATGTAGGAGGGCAAGAGGCTGCTCAGCCACCATCATCTCATTCCCAGTTTTCTAGCCTGACTGAATGAACATCAGGAAGGCAGCAAAATCTGTTTGCCCACATGTCCCTTGCCACACAGCAAGAGCTGTCGACGTTCTTTCTCCACAGCATCCCACTGAAACTCCACTTGCTCTCCCCGTGATTTTTTAACCTCCATAGAAACATAAAAACCAGCTTGGGGCCTCAAATACAGCTTGCGTCAAGGCTGGGCTCACCCTGAGGGTGAGCGGTTTTGTGAACACATGCGAAAAGCCATGAAGCAAAGTACACTCTGTAACTCCACAAAAGGGAAAACATTCAGAGATGACAAGAAAGAAGACCTTTTTCACTTTGAAAGCTTACTGCAATAAAGATGTTTCCAGGGGAGGAAGAACATACTCCCGACATACATCATCACGAGTAGGATGTCCTTTATTTTTGGACAATACAAAGATTCCTCAAACATAAAAGGGGATGATAGCAATCAAGGCTGTATTGTAGGGGCCGCTGTTGCTAGAGACACAGCACTGGATTCTGAAGCTCATTGAAGTGTCCTTATTGATTTTTGTCCTCCACTTTAATGCTCTGCCAGTACCACACAAAAGTAAGAGTGTAATAGTCAACAATCTTTTTCTCAGCACTACTAATAGCCTACTATCAGCTACCCTGAGCGAAAGCAAGCAAAATGGAAAGGAAAAGAGAATTCACCCAGAAGACTGTCACCAGATACTAGTTTTATGAACCATTTAGCAATCTGAATTGTCAAATACGTGCACAACAGCACCATCTACTTCTGCAAACACAGGACAGAAGCAGCACATCATGAAGAAAAGCCAGTGTGTAAAATTCTGGTTCTGTGTTGTCTTTACTTCACACATTCCTCAACTGAGGAAACGAAAAAACTGTTATGGGAGAACAATTCTGCTGGTGAAAATTCAGCTCCTCACACTGCTGTGCTTACCCTTGGCACAGCACTCCCTGTACCTGGAGAGGTATCCAGCTCAGCAAGCAGACCAGAGTCTGATCCCTTTTGCATCACAGCAAGCTGCATTCTGAACACAAAGCTTTTCCCTTTTCTCTTGCTTTTCTCCTTACATACCTCCACTTCAATTTATCTTAACTAATGGGCACGCACAATGACAGACCATCATGGGAGCTTTCAGAAAACCATTGCGAGCAAATGGAATCATGAAATCTGTGTGCTGGAAGGAAATGATAAATAAAGAACAAAAAGGTGAAATCATTCTAATACGAGACATTTCCAAAATGAACACGTGGACTTGTATTCGGCGTGCAGTTATAGACACAAATGTATGCCATGCTTATGCTCTGCTAAGCACCAGTTACAAGTAGTGTCACGATAAGATTAATTACCTTCTCTGTGCAGGAGGAGCACTATCAGATGCTTTGACAGTGAGCGCATAGGATCGCCCCACTGCCAATACAACTCCTGGAGCAATGGTGATAAGGCCTGTCTGGTCATTGATGATGAAGTCTCCCTGAGCTCCAGCCAAAATTTCATATACTATCTGTCCATTGGGTCCCTCATCCGCGTCTACAGCAGTGAGCTGCAAGTCAAAACCAGAACATCAGTAAGCGTGGTTCAGTGTGGAGTTTAATAACTTTGTGTAAAACAGTTCAGCAGGGGTAGACAAAGTAGAGGAGGAACTTGAACACTTGTAACATACACAATAATTTCTAATTACTCTATAACAAAAATTCCATTGAAATGAAGAATGAGTAAAAACATCCTGAGGCAGAGAAAAACTGCTACCCTAAGACTGCAAGAAATTATTTTAAGACACTAATGAAGAAAACTAATTAAGTTTGCTGAGTCAACTGGAATTTACAACACTTTCTGTAAAGGGGAGAGGGGGAAGAAGATATTTATGATGCTGCAAATAAAACAAGAGGATTACATTTAGTAACTGAAAGTTCCCATCCCTCTCTACACTCCTCAAAGTGACAGCCTTGTTATGCCAGATATACTAATATCCAGGCTTTGCATCACAAGACTTGCTGGTGTGGAACTCTGAACAGTGTTTGCATCACTCAAGTGTGCATATCCTGTAAAGGAAGCTGAGTATGAAGAAATAGCATCTGTTCCTATACGGATTACACACATAGGAAACACGACCGTGCAAAGCCATTTCACATGGCAGAATGACAGCACCTACCTGGGGATCAGCTCAGAGCCACGTGATTAACCCAAATTAAACTATTCTTCTGTGCTTATTTGCCTCTACACTGTCAATTGCTCTCACACGTTGTGTTTCTTCTACAGAATTGTACTATACTTTTTCTCAGCATAAACAAAATCTCGTGCCTACTATTTCAGACCCAAATAATAATGATGAATGTAATGAAATGAGGGGGTTCTTATCTTCCCCTGGGAAAGGCACTGGGTTTATCCCACTTCTGTATTGTACCATGCTCAATCATTTACAACACACAGACAGAAAATATAGCTCATTAATCCCTTTGCAAGTAGCTATGGCTCCTGACAGCCAAGCCACAAAGCAATCTGAGACTTCGGCTCTGATCCCTACCATAACACAGTCAAAACCAGGCATCCACACCTCAGTCACTCCAGCTGACAATCCCACAACCTAGCTAAACCCTTTGACCTCTCCTCTCTTCCCTTACACAAGAAAGGAATACAGTAATTATTCAACACATAATGCATGATTGCACTGTAAACTGCTCTCTAACACTTAGTTAAAACTGCATCTTAATGATCACCACACTCAGAAAATACAAAGGAGCACAACACGCTCTTACACTGAGGGCTGAGTCACCAAAGTACCACCAAAGTACACTATAACCTAGACTCACAGAATCATTAAAGTTGTAAGAGACTTACAAGAGTATCCAGTCCAACCGTCAAACAAACCTCACCCTGTCCACTAAAATTTTTTTGACCCCTACAGGTATGGTGACTCCACCCCCTCCCTGAGCAGCCTGTTCCAACCCCTGACCACTTTGTCAGGGAAGAAATTTTTCCTGATGTCCAGCCTAACCCTCCTCTGGCACAACTCGAGGCCATTTCCTCTAGTGACTTGGGAGAAGACACCAACCTCCACCTCTCTACAACCTCCTTTCAGGCAGCTGTAAAGAGTAATGAGGTTTCCCCTCAGCCTCCTTTTCTCCAGACTGAACAACTCGGACCCACAGGCACTCCTCATCAGACCTGTCCTCCAGCCCCTTCACCAGCTTCATTGCTCTTTGGACACCTCTGGACGTTCTATGGCAATTTTTTTTCTCTCCTTAGGGGTTATTTGGCTGGCACACACTTTTTCACTTTACTCTGACTTTTGTATGATTACGTAGTACCACAAACAGTACATAAGGTGACATAAAGTCGCACGAGTAGTGTTTGTACACCCAAGAGGCCAGAGCATGTGTTGCCTCTCAAACCAGCTGCCTTGTACCTGCAGCAATGGAATGGAAATGACAGAGAATGGTGGCACACTGGGTTCCTGCAAAGGGAACCAGGAGGTATGGCGCTGAAGTCCTCCCACCTTCCCTTCCCTGGGACATACAAAGAAATAAGAAATCTCAGCCTCAGAAATTATTCACTGCAGGACTCCTAAAGTGAGGATGAAAAAGAATAAATTAATAGACATGTAGCTTCTTGAAAGATCTCAGCTGGCCATCTGCTTTGGCCAGAAGAAATTGACATAAACCATTCACACAGTAGGCGCTAGTGCATGTAGGATTGTGAGACCAAATGTTAAGGGTAACAGAAGATGACACAAATCCTTAGTGACTACTGAAAAGCCACTGGCACATTCACAGATGTTATCTCAGCCAGGGTCAGCTAACAGAGCAGGCTAAATACCTGCCTTCCACACGTCCTTTCTCATCTGTGACCCACTCCCAGCTGACAGCACAACACACAGGGAGAGAAAATAACTGAAAACTTTGCTGTGTTAGGATATATTGTAATTTATTAATCAATACTGCATCACACTCAACCTTCAGCAGATCACAGCCTTTCAGAGCAATATCTACACATTTCAAACACCTTTGCCCAAGGATAGCTAAAGAACTAAAGGGCAGAAACCAAACCTTGCAACTAGAACAAGGGATATGAAGAATAAAAAACCCAAAATGGCACTCCAGTTAATCATATGAAAAAAATTTTCCTTATATTTGTATTAAATCCCCAATGTTGTGGTTTATGCCCATTGCTCCTTGTCCTACTGCTGGGCCCCATCATGTTGACAGTCACCCTTTAGCTAATTGAAAGCGTTCTTATCAGATCTCCCCTCAGTCTCCTTCTCTCCAGGCTGAACACCCCCAGCTCTCTCAGCTTTTCCTCATAAAGAAGATGCTCCAGCCCTCCGATCATCCTAGCGGCTCTGCACTGGACTCTTTCCAGTAGCTCCCTGTGTCTTGAACTGGTAAGCCCAGAACTGGATGCAGTATTCTGGCATATACATGTGGTCTAATACAGGCAGAATAAAGGCATGAAGAACTTTCCTTGACCTACTGGCCACTCGCTTCTTAATGCACCCAAAGAGACCACTGGCCTTCTTGGCCACAAGAGCCCATTGCTGGCTCATGGCCTGTGGTCCACCAGGACCACAAGTCCTTTTCCCCAGAGCTGCTCTCCAGCAGGTCAATCTCCAACACATGCTGATCCATGGGGTTGTTCCTTCCCAGATGCAGCATCTACACTTACCTTTTTTGAACTTCACGGAGTTTCTCTCTGCCCAATTCTCTATCCTGTCCAGGTCTTGCTGGATGGCATCACAGCCCTGTGGTGCGACAGCCACTGGTCCTAACTCTGTCTCCACAGCAAACTTGCCACATCCAGTGTGTCCTTAAACACCTCCAGGGATGGAGATTCTACCACTGCCCTGGGCAGTCCATTCCAATGGCTGATCACCCTTTCCATGAGGAAGGGCTTCCTAACATCCAACCTAACTCTCCCCCAACAGCTTCAGACTCTGCCTTCTTGTCCTGGTGCTGGTTGCCTGGGAGAAGAGCCTGACCCACACATGACTAAAACATCCCTTCAGGGAGTTAGTGAAGGGGAAAAGGTCCTCCCTGAGTCTCCTCTTCTCCAGGCTAAATACCTTTATTTCCCTCAGCCTCTCTTCATCAGAATTTCCCCCTAGTTCCATCCCTAGTCTTGTTGCTCCTCTGGATACGCTCTGGCCCCTCAATCTCTTTCTTGAAGTGAGGGGCCCAGAACTGCCCCCTGTACTTGAGGGGAGGCCACACCAGTGCCCAGTACAGGTGAACTTCAACACAACAAAAGCTAGCATATAAAAGAGACTTTCTGCACCCTCCCCTTGGGTTTAGAGCTTAAACTCCTCTCAAACCCTGTTTCTTTAATCCCTTGTCACTCAGTAGTTCCCACAGACTGTAACCTCGTAGAGAGTAACTATCCAACTAAGTAATACAGTTCTGAAAAGAACCACTACAAACTTCTCTATCCAACTTCACAAGTAATACCCACAGATAAACACAGGCTTTATGCAACACAAAAGGTCCTAAGTATTTAAGGAGAAGACTTGGAACAAGGCCAACTTTTACTGTGATGGTATGAAAAAGGAAATTAATTGACTACACAATCATAATTAAGCTTAGAAACAGTGAGTGCTTGAAAAGATAAGTGATTTGAGTAAAACTTTGGGAGTAAAACCAGCAGTCACAACTGGAATTTCTCAGAATTAAAATATAACAGTTGCCATAACATGATTCTATAAAGTCTGTCTCCAGCTGTCAAAGACCGACAGAACTTCATAGATAATAAGTTTTGAGAAATGTTCTAAAATATACAGAAAGGAATACAAAACAAGATTTATATTTCTGAATAAACTTTGTGCATCAAGCAAAAACATTTCATATATTGAAAGGTTTACAAAACAGGTGCCCATTCCACTGCAGCAAGAAGTGGTTTTCTTGGAAGGAAAAGGTCATTTACAAGGATGGTCTCACAGTTCACAAAGATACAATCCTGGTCACTGTACAAACTCTTTTCAGACTCTATTATTCAAGTGAAACTAGGCTCTCTATTATTCAAGTTTCACCCCTGTCTGCAGACACCGGAACCCTCGGCTGTACAGACTGGTGAATTCTCAATTCCTCAGTGTAGCTTCTCTGGCTCAACGCTGATCTGGCAGGCCTGATTCCTCAGCACTTGAATTGCATCCCTCAGTGCAGGACATATGCTTTCAGACCCAGTTTCTGCCTTTGATGCCCAAAGTTTAAGGATTCTCGAGACTGGGCTCTCTGTTTGAAATGCATGTCGGCTGCACCGAGGGATGCAGGTGTGGGCATTGAGAAGTCAGGCCATCCCGAGAGTGCTGAGCTGGAGAAGCTACACTGAAGAACTGAAGAATTCACCAGTCTGCAAACAGTTTGGGTCTCGCTGTATCACAGATGGGGGTGATGCACGAATAATAGAGAGGGTGGTGGTACTCGTCTCTACTTGACTGACATGCTCTTTATCCCCAGATCTCTAATGTGAAAGAAGATCCAAGGCCCAAACG
Organism: Rhinopomastus cyanomelas; assembly: GCA_013400115.1. NCBI lineage: Eukaryota > Metazoa > Chordata > Aves > Bucerotiformes > Rhinopomastidae > Rhinopomastus > Rhinopomastus cyanomelas. The sequence goes on along the minus strand of VXBP01000819.1, from coordinate 271,161 downwards.
ATAGTGACCTCCTATTGTATTTTTCTCAGAATGTGTGATGGCATTTGTGACAGTTTCTAGTTTGTGCACTAACTTGCTTAACCTTTTCTTTCCTTTCTGTATCATAGAATCATGTATACAGTTATAAAGTTAATAAACCTTTTTTCCAGTTTCCCTAAGCTATCCATTGTCTGGCAAATTTATCCGAAATGTCATTGAGACCTCACTGCTTTGCTTTCTTTTCCTTTATCTTAAATTGTGGTCTTCAACCCACCACACCAGTAGACCCACACTCTTCAACAAATGAAATGTTGAGCAAAGTTGGTCTGACTCACTCCAGTCTAAAGACAATCCTCCAGAAGCCACGAGTCACACTAGCTCACCTACAGCTGTCCTTGAGAACTGGGTTCCAATCAAGCAAGTACAATGCTGCAGAGCCATGCTGAGCACACACTTCTGGTGTACAGCTGTGTGGAGGAAGCAGTACAGTTGTTCTCTGAAGCAGCACATCACTGAAAAATGCTGGGCTGCCAGAACTTAGATGGATTCTTCTTCCTCCTTCTAGGGCTCAGCAGTACCGCTTAGCTGTTAGTTGCACTAGGAAAAGCAGTAATGAGTTTCTATGTATTGAAGTGAGCAGAGTTGTGATGCAGTCACCGCTGGACTAGAGCCAACTAAATGCAACACTATGAGAGCAAGTCAGAATGTTTTATCAATATGCTTTTCAGACATTTCATTAATTCTCTATCTATTACTTTTACTAGAGTACACAGGTACATTTACCGAGAAAGGCAAACACAACCCCATTTTGTTTTCTGCTTCAACTAATAATCTTTACTTTGTAGCTGGAAATTAATATGCTGATGGATTTAAGGCAAAGGGCTGCAAATAACCACAAATAAAACATTACTTGTGTTCTGGAGATGACTTATGCCAAGCTTTCCTCTAAATTGTTCTATGGCTTCCTAGCAAGATGCATGTCTAAGAGCTGTAAGCCACGAGCATGTGCCAAGCACAACTACTCCAACATGTCTCTAACACACAATTTAGGATGCAAGGATGGCTAGAGTCACACATGTGTTTGTGCAGGCAATGGAAAGAAATTGCTTAGAAAGACAAACTGATCAAGCACTGAGAAGCTGCATGTGAGGTAATGGCAGAACCATCCCAGGGAGGAGTTTAATTAATGGCTTTAAATAAAGTTTGTTCCCATGTGCAACTGAAAGTACTGTTACTACTCCGGACTAATCCTAATGTAAGTAAGAAGTAAGTAATAGAAGTTTTACTTTCTGCAGTTTTGTTATCACAGAATCACAGAACATCAGGGATTGGAAGGGACCTTGAAAGATTATCCAGTTGAATCCCCCTGCCACAGCAAGATCAACTGGATCAAGTTGCACAGGAACATCTCCAGAGAAGGAGACTCTACAACCTCTCTGGGCAGCCGCTTACAGTGCTCTGTCACCCTCATGGTGAAGAAGTTCCCTCTCATACTGATGTGGAACCTCCTCTGTTCCAGCTCGCACCTGTTTCCCCTTGTCCTATCTTTGGATGCCACAAAGCAGAGCCTGGCTCCATCCTCCTGACACCCACCCTTTCAATATTTATCAACATTAATGGGGTCACCTCTCAAGTCTCTTCTCCAAGCTGAAGAGACCTAGCTCCCTCAGCCTTTCCTCATCAGGGAGGCGTTCCACTCCCTTCATCCTCTTTGTAGTTCTGTGCTGGCCTCTCTGCAGCAGTTCTGTGTCCTTCTTGAACTGGGGGGCCCAGAACTTGACAAAAATATTCCAGATGCAGTCTCACCAAGGCAGAATAGAGGGGGAGAAGAACCTCTCTCGATCTGTTAACCACCCCTCTTCTGATCCACCCCAGGATCCCATTGACCTTCTTGGCCATAAGGACACATTGGTGGCTCATGGTCATCCTCCTGCCCGCCAGGACTTCCAGGTTCCTTTCACCTATGCTGCTATTATTATATCCCTTTGCTTTCTTTTCGGACCTCCAACACCATGACCACTTATGCCACGATGTGGGGAGTTAACCAGGATATGGTGCAGGACCTCCAAATCAAATTGCACTGAAGGAATTTCCTTCATGGTGAGGGTGAGAAAGCCCTGGAATGAGTTGCCCAGGGTTGTGGAGTCTCATTCTCTGGAGGCATTTAAAACCTGCCTGGCCATGTTCCTGTGCAACTGGATCTAGGAGATCCTGCTGTGGCAGGGAGTTTGGACTGGATGAACTTTTGAGGTCCCTTCTAATCCGTAATGTCCTGTGATTCTGTGACATCACTCACTAGACCCTTTGATCATTGAGTTATTGATTTTATCTTCTAAGAGAGAACTTGAATATGGGTTATACTTCTGCAGCAGGGAATTCAGCAGAATTTAAGTCACACAGAAAAATTGTAATATTTAGGTTTCATAAAATTAGAGGAAAGACCAGCATATACTTCTTAGGGCCAGTACAGGAGCTTTTCCTTCTCAGCTTTCTCATTTCCCTGCTCAATATCCTCTGTTCCCTGCAAAGTTTATGCTATATATAGAACTGAAGGATGTCTATAAAGAAAAAAAGAGTGCAATTACACTGCTTCCTTAGAACATTCTTGAATTATGGCTGCATAACCCAAACATTAATAATTGGTTTAAATATCTGACTCACAGGAAGAAAGGACTGATAGACAAGTGGAAAACAGGACAGCAACATTATGATAGAATAATAATAAGTGGAGTGAGGTACTTCAGTAGATTTAACACTAACCATTATTTCTAGTGATAATCATTATTTACCAGACATTTAACTTCTTTAAATGACAGATTTCTCAAGCAGCTATTGTGTCTCTCTCAGATCTTAAGAAAACACCTATAAAAGCAGAAGGAAAAATGGGATACGAAATTCTAAAGCTGGAAGGGACCTAATATACAGAAGATTAAACTTAACTGAGAAAGTACTTTCCTCAACCACTCTCATTTTTTACTTATTTTCTAAAAGGGAAAGGAGGGAAACCCCTTGCTCTGGGGGAAAAAGAAGCAATTAATTCCACTTGTAAATTTTTTCCCTGCTATTTGTGATTATTCTCAGAAGAGACTAAGGATTTTTTAATTAACTTTTAACCACATACCAGACAGCAAATACAATCTAATCTATTAACTAATATGGTTGGGTTGTTGTTTATTTTTCAGGTGCAAAATTGAAATAATTTCCTACAAAACAGGACAACAAGCAAGTACAAATGGTGTGATTTGTTCACTGTCACGTAACTGCACTGAGCAAAGAAAGAAGAAAATCAAAACCCTTACCATGTGCAGGACAACAATAGCCAAGAGGCAACAACATGAGAGCGGGCTTCCCCTGCAATACTGGGAATTCCCAGTTTTGTAGGAAGATGACACTTTTCCTGTTGTATGGGTCATAATAATCCCCAGCAGTGCTACAGGGTTGGGGAAGAGTGGCTAGGAAGTTGCCTAGTGGAAAAGGAACTGGCTCAACAGAAGCCAGCAGGGTGCTCACGTGGCCAAGACAGTCAATGTCATCCTGGCCTGGATCACCAATAGTGTGGCCAGAATTAGGAAAGTGATTCTCTTTCTGTACTGGACACTAGTGAGGCCTCCCCTCAAGTACTGGCTTCAGTTTTATGCCCTTCACTACCCGAAGGACATTGAGGTGCTGGAGTGTGACCAGAGAAGGGCAATAAAACTGGTGAGGGGGTCTAGAGAACGAGTCTTATGAGTACTGGCTGAGGAAACACTTGTTGTGAGGTGGAAGTTGGTCTCTTCTCCCAAGTAACAAGCAGTAAGATGAGGAAATGGACTCAAGTTATTTCAGGAAAATCTTACTTTAGATATTAAGAAAAATTTCTTCACCACAAGAGTAGTAAAATACTGGAACTGGCTGCCCAGGGAGCTGGTGGAGTCATCAGCCCTTCAAGTATTTGAAAGACGTGGAGATGTGGTCTTTAAGAACACAGTTTAGTAGTGGGGTTGGTGATGCTAATTGTTGGATTTGATGATCTTAAAGGTCTTTTTCAACTTAAACGATCCTATGATTTAGGCTATAAAAGGCATTTTTCAATCTCTCTAAAAATAAGCCTGAGAGTTAGAAGCACTTCTGTGTATCACAGAATCATAGAATCATTAGGGATTAGAAGGGACCTTGAAAGATCACCTGATCCAATCACCCTGCTACAGCAGGATCACCTAGACCAAGTCACACAGGAACACATCCAGGCAGGTCTTAAATGTCTCCAGAGAAGGAGACTCCACAACCCCCCTGGGCAGCCTGTTACAGTGCTCCGTCACCCTCACTGTGAAGAAGTTCCTGCTCATATTTATATGGAACCTCCTATGTTCCAGCTTACAAACACTGTCCCTCATTCTATCACTAGATGACATTGAGAAGAGCCTCCTCCATCCTCCTGACACCCACTCTTCAAATATTTGTAGACATTAATGAGGTCACCCCTCAGTCTCCTCCAAGCTAAAGACACACAGCTCCCTCAGCCTCTCCTCATAAGGGACTTGCCCCACTTCCTTCATCATCATCATTGCCTTACTTACTCCAGCAGCTTCACATCCCTCTTGAACTGAGGGGCTCAGAAGTTGACACAATACTCCAGATGTAGTCTCATCAGGGCAGAGTAGACAGGGAGAAGAACCTCTTTTGATCTGCTAACCACCCTGCTTCTGATCCACCCCAGGATGCTGTTGGCCCTCTTGGCCATAAGGGCACACTGCTGGCTCATGCTCATCCTGCTGTCCACCAGGACCCCCAGGTCCCTTTCTCCTACAGTTCACTCCCTAGCCTATAATGGTACCTGAGGTTGTTCTTGCCCAGATGCAAGACTCTACACTCACCTTTGTTATACTTCATTACATTTCTCCCTGTCCAGCTCTCCAGCCTGTCCAGGTCTCGCTGAATGGCAGCACAGTCTGCAGGGGTATCGGCGACACCACCCAGCTTTGTGTCATCAGCAAACTTGCTGACAGTGCTCTCTAATCCCTCATCAAAATCATCAGTGAACAGATTGAACAGGACTGGTGCCAGTACAGACCCCTGGGGCACTCCACTAGATACAGGCCTCCAACTAGACTCTGTCCCATTGACCACTACCCTCTGGCTTCTATCCTGCAGCCATTTCATGATCCACCTCACTACCCGATCATCTAGACCACACTGCCTCAGTTTGGCTGCGAGGAGGCTGTGAGACTGTGCCTTACTCAAATCAAGATAGAGCATATCCACCTCTCTGCATCATCTATCTACCTCCTTATGCCCTCATAAAAGGCTATCAGGTTGGTCAAGCTCAGCTTTCTCTTTGTGAAGCTATGCTGACTGTCCTTGATGTGCCTAGAGACCACATCCAGGACAAATCGTTCCATCACCTTTCCTGGGATGGAGGTGAGGCTGACTGGTCTATAGTTACGTGCACCTTCCTTTTTACCCTTTTTGAAGAGTGGAGTGACATTTGCTATCCTCCAGTCCCTAGGCACCTCTCCTGATCCACACGACTTAGAAAAGGTGATGGAGAGTGGCTTAGCAATGACTTCCGCTGTCTCCTTTAGTACAAGCGGGTGCATCCCATCAGGGCCCATGGAGTCACGTACATCTAGTTTGATCAACTTATCCCTAACCCAGTCTTTATCAATCAAGGCAGGCTCCTCTCTTGCCTCAACTCCCTCTGAAGTCTCAGAAGACTGTAAGATTACACAGATTCACTGAAGTCAGTGTTCTTTTCCTAACTTACTTTTTCTGATTGGAGGAAGTGTTTTTTACAACTTGTGATATCAGAGTCAGGTCTTTTTCTTCTGGAAATTATCACAGCTTATTAACATCTCTCAACAAAGACTCTTAAAAGAAATTATGAGATAGAGTTACAAGGTAAGTTCTGCATACAGAGAACAAGCTAAGTACATAATCATAGAATCACAGAATACAATAGGTTGGCAGGCACCTCGAAAAGGCATCTAGTCCAAACTCCCTGCAGGAAGCAGGGACAGCCTCAACTAGAGCAGGCTGCGCAGAGACTTGTCCAGCCTTACCTTGAATAGCTCCAGGGATGGGCCCTAACTCCCTCCCTGGGCAACCTGTGCCAGTATTCTACCCCACTCCTGACAAAGAACTTCTAACAGCCTGTTTCAATCTGCTCTAATGTGAAACCACTGCAGTCCCTCTGCAGCCTACTTGTAGCCCCCTTCAGGGACTGGAAGGTTGCTATCAGGTTCCCCCAGAGCCTTCTCTTCTCCAGGCTGAACAACCTGAGCTCCCTTACCTTGTCCTCACAGCAGAGGGACTTCAGCCCCCTTATCATTTTCATGGCCTTTTCTGGACCCACCAGGTCCCTGTCCTTCCTGTATTGAGGGCTCCAGTGCTTGATGCCTAACATCCTGCACAATGCTGTGTGACAGCCCTAATGATCTACTTTTTGTTTAGAGTGCTGACGGTTAAGGAAAAAAACTTTTGAGTTGTATTTTTCAATACTGCCTGTGTTTCTGTAAACTTAATGCAATTGCAAAATCTATGTGTGTTTATACAGGGAGTAATAAGTTTATGGGATGTTACCTGCTCATTCAGGATGGGGAGGAGAACCTCCCTAGACCTGCTGGACACAGTTTTCTTAATGCACCCCAGGACACTGTTGGCCTTCAAGAGCACATTGCTGTCCCATGGAGAACTGACTGTCCACCAGGACTCCAAGGTCTCTCTCCACAGAGCTGCTTTCCAGCAGGACAGCCCCTAACCTGTACTGATGCCTGGTGTTATTCCTTCCCAGATGCAGGACTCTATACTTGTCTTTATTGAACTTCATGAGGTTCCCCTTTGCCCAGCAATCCAGCCTGTCCTGATCTTGTTGGATAGCGGTTGGATTCTCCAAAATAAAAAAAACTTTCAGTGACCAGCTAATACAGGAGACGCGTGTTTTCTTTTGAGATTTTTCAGTTGTAAAAAATTTTTAAAACTTCAGCTGAAGCAGCTGAAGTGCAGCTGTACATGTAAGGCATGTATTAGAAAGTTTTTCCTCACTCTGTCACTAGTTAAAGGATGGAGATACCCAGGCTGCATATCTGCCTGTTTTCAGTGCTTTTGCAGTTTTTATTAACCAGACTACCCGCCGCTGACAAGCTAATAAAAAGACTTGACATTACCTTTATCACGCCATCTCCAGGACTCATGTCTGTATAAATCTTGACATTGTATGATATATTGGAGAAAGCTGGGGTATTATCATTGGCATCGATCACCACGATGTTGACGGTCACTGGGATGCTCTCCTGCACGCCGTCAGAGGCTGTCATCTTCAGGGTTAAAAAATAACAAATGACAAAATCCAGAGCAGAACAAGAAGGTATGTTAATGGTGTGCTCTAATTACAGTTCCAGCCATGAGAAAATATAGCATGACAACTGAAAATCAACATTTCATTGTCCATTTTTGTCTATACTTAGAATCACAGGAGGCTTAGCTGAGCTTGAGTCTGAAGTGGGCAGGACGCCATGCAAAAGCAAAGTGAAACAACATGCCTTTAAATAGAATCATAATAATCACAGAATGCTAGGATGGCCCAAGTTGAAAGGGACCCCCAAAAGTTATCTAGTCCAAACCCCCCTGCAGGGAGCATGGACAGCCTCAACTAGAGCAGGTTGCTCAGAGCCTTGTCCAGCCTCACCTTGAATAACTCCAGGGATGGGGCCTCAACTCTTTCCCTGGGCAAACTGTTCCACTGTTCAACTAGCCTCCAGCTAAAGAACTTGCTCCTAACACCCAATTTAAAACATGCTGTGTCAGATTAGATGGAGAAATGAGAGAGAATAACTGGATCACAGTGTTGGGCCAGTGTCTGAGCTGCGGCCCCTAGCTGGAAGGGCAGCATTCATCCCAAGCTTAGCTGAACATCTTCGAGGAGCAGGAGTGCAATAGAGGAAGGACACTGAGGTGCTGGAGAGGGGGCACAGAAGGGCAACTGAGCTGGTTAGGAGTCTGGAGAACAGATCTGATGAGGAGAGGCTGGGGTTGTTCAGCCTGGAGAAGAGGAGGCTGAGGGGAGACCTCACTGCTCTCTACAGCTAAATGAAGGGAGGTTGGAGTGAGGCAGGGGCTGGCTTCTTCGCTTTAGGGACCACTGATAGAACAAGAAGAAATGGGGTCTGGTGGTGCCAGGGCAGGTTCAGATTAGATTTTAGGAAAAACTTCTTCCCAGAAAGAGTGAGGAGGCCTTGGAACAGGCTGCCCAGGGAGGGAGTGGAGGCATTGTCCCTAGAGAAGTTCAACAAATGGGTGGACGGGGTGTTTGAGGACACAAGTTAGTGGTTTGGGATTGTAGGGCCAGTTTTTGGGCTTGATGATTCCATGATTCTGTGACCTGGCGTCAACAACTTACAAAACTGTTTAATACTGCAGGTCTCCCCTGGGCATGGTCACACACAGGTTAAATCTCAAAGGCAGCATTTTAAGGAATGACTTGAAGAGCTAGAGGCCTTCTTACTCCACAAGGGACATCTGAACTCTCCTTTCAAACTGCTAAGTGGATAAAAAATAGACTAACTGGGAACCCCTTCAGAGTAACAGGGATTCCCCACAACACACACAAATCACTTTAGGGTTGTTGAGATGTTCACTCTGAGACTAGGAAACACCTGAGGGAATTTTAAGTCCATTTAAGAACTTTTTTTAGTTTTTTTAATACTGCTGGCTGTGGCTTGTGCCAGTTAACTTCTAAACTCTGTACTAAAATCAAGTCTAAAAGCCATCCTGGCATCATGTTCCAAACTGCGAGGCCAAGAGAAGAAAAGGCAAAGGTGGAGAAGAGTCAGACTTTGCCATGGTATGGTGGTGAGAAACAAGATAGAAACCTGGGCCTATGGAGATGGTGCTGGCAGGAGAATCTAACACGTGGCTGTCAAAGCAAACATGTATTTGCAAAGAGCACACCAACCCAAACACTAACCGGTAGCCTCATCATTCCCCTTCTCTCCCCCACCTTCATTGTTTTCCTTTGTCTGTGACATTTTAGTTGTCTACAATGGTGTTAAAACTAAAGATTTTTCAACACTTGCCCTGAACAGTGCCTGATGCACTTTCCAGTGCCTTCAGCTTACCGAGAAGGTGTAAAGCTGCTGAACTTCTCTGTCCACAGGCTGCAGCAGTGTGAGGTAGCGAGTGATGCCACTCTGAGTCACAGCAAAAACCGCATTGTAATCATTCAGAAAGAGAAAGAGCTGGGGATCCTTTGTCTTTAAACAACAATTAAAAAAGAGTATTTTACTATAAATTCACATGTCCCATTAAGTTTACAATTACTCAACGCAAATGCTTGTTCTAGTCAAAGTCTAAATAAGCAGCAAGTACAAAGCCTGTGACTAACAGAATCTACAAAACAGCAAAATACCTAGTAAAAATAACAATGCTGATCTAAAATTCTCATTTTCTTGATGAAAAATAACCCATGAAGCAATTGGACCCAACATTCAGCAAATAGCATTTTAAGTTATGCTTTTTCATCGAAACAATACTTTTCAAATCAAATATCGATCACCAACATAAGCAACCAGATTCAAACATCCATCTTCAACTACATTGAAAACAAAACTGATTTTGATTACCAGAGCAGTACAACAGTTGTGTTGATGCAATATAAAAGACAATCATTTGTGTTGGATCGTATTGCTAAATGCATGCTGTTGACAGATTTTTAATGCCACAAAAAGAATCAAAATATATTGATGCAGAATTATAATCTCAGTTGATTGGGTTAAAACCAAAGCGAAGCAACTGCATAATTTTCAGCAGAAAGTAACATGCCAAGATAAAGAAAAAAAAGAAAAGAGCCAGTCAAAGCAGTTTGACCTTGTTACTCATGATTTCCGTGAGTAGTCTCCTGGGAAAAGGTTTTGGGGTCAGGATGCCTCCATGTACCTCTGGGTGAGCACAGAGTGGTGCTGCAGGTCTGATGCTGTGTGCAAGCACATGGGACAACACAGAGATAGGGCATCCCCTTATGAGGTATTCTGAGCAACCACTCAGGAGCTCGTCCTTCCCTTTTCATCCTCTCTCCTAGTATGGCTGGCAGATTGTAAAAGTATAGGGAAGAAGAATGAAAAGTTCCCTGGGGAAAAGGGCTGAAATTAATTCAGGGGCAAAGAGAATCTCTGTTAACAGTAAGGGAGAGGAATGTTTCTGCCATGGAAGGAATCAGAAGTTATTACTGTGTGCACAGGGAATAGAGCAGATTAAATAAAGCCCAGCCGGTCCATTGCAGAATGAACTTCCTAGATGGATACAGAACTCGAAAATGGGCTGTCTACACTTACTCCTTACTCTGCTGGATGCCAGCACAGAGCAGGCAAAAAGGGTATTTAAACCCTGTGTGTCCTGGTGGTTCTGAGAAGCATCACAGAGGCACTTCTCTGGGATTTCTGTGTTGTTGAAGTGACAGAAATCTGAACCTTGACTAGCATGAAATAGCTCAACATCTTCCTCCACATTTCTATAGATGCTATTAAGGTATTGAAGTGATTCGACTGCAAGAGTCACTCCACATTACAGTTAAAATTTGAGAAGTCACTATATTACATGCCATCGCCTACAGTATTCTAACAAACATCTATGTGTCTTTGTATGTAACCCGCCCAATTTACCTGCCTTACTGTGCTACTTTGGGTTACTACTTATTTATTTCTGTTAGATGAGGCAAGAAGAATGGAACCATGGTCATGCAAAACACAAAAAGCTGGGAGATGAGTCGTAAGAAAACTGTCTTGAGCTGCATGGAGCTCAAGACACACATAACATGTCTTGATGTGGAGATGAGAAATCAGAGGGCTACTGCTACGAATAAATAGAAAATTTAACTCTGAACACTAATAAACAGAAGCTTGGCACTGATTTGTTCTTCAGAGAAAGCAGTGATGGAGATCCTACACACTCCTGCAACATCCTGCTATTCCTTAGCTATTCTTGTATCAGGAATTTTATCCTTACATAGACATTAAATTGCCTTGACTGCAATCAGTGTCTATTTCTACTGCCTTCCATGCGTGTTGAACCTATGAAGCAATTCATTATTATCATAATTTCTGGTCTTTTATACTTTTATCACATTTTTGTTGAGGGAAAGTCTACTGAATTCAATTGCAAATATTTTACCTGGCAGGTACTCCAGGAGAACACATTTGACTTGAGTCACTCCCTTCTCTTAATAATCGGGATATGACAGTGGGAAACCATCTGTTTATGTTGCAAAGATTATTTCCAACTTTCATTTCTTAAACTATTTTATTTGGGGTCCTGGAGTGAAGCATTGCAACTTCTGACTACATTAGTAGGTCATGTCTCTGATAAAACTTTTAGCATAGAACTGAAAGTAGAAAACCAGTAGAATCCAGACAGAAGAGTTTACATGCAACCTGCAAGGACCATTTGAAGTATACAGTTGAAACCTGATATGGTTACCATTCTTCAAACTGACTAGCATGTACCTTTTAAAGTAAAGAAATTACTTTCTAAATTTAAAAAAAACCCCACCTTTTAAAACTAAAAAGTTACATTTTAAATTTAAAAAGACTTTTTATCACTTTGTATAAAGACATGTAATTATTTAATGAATATAAAGCAATAATGGGGCAATGATGATACTACTTTATGCCCCAAGTGGGTTCGATCCAATATGTTTAAAGGGCTCTTTGTAGGTTTCAATAAAGAAGTGACTGTCACCATCTCAAACACTGTCAAGACAAAGAGAAAAGAAAGAGGAGAGGGGAAATAAATCAGCAGTGAACACAAAACAAACAGAATTTTGCAAACATAGCACTCAATACCTACAGGAATGGCACCTGGGGCAACCTACAAGGAAAAAACACATGGTGCAAAATAAACACGAGTTGAGAACACAAAAAACACTGATGAACATCATACAACCAGAACATTTGGAGGAAAGTTGTTATAGACAAAAATAAAAGAATATGTGCGGCAGAAAGTGATCCAAAATACTCGTTAAGTAACACAGCTTGGGTTTGAATTTGTTCTGCTTGAAAATCTCTGCAGAACTTCCTCAGAGTTTGAAAGTCTGTGGACATTAGTGTCCCATTTCTGTTCCTCCTCTCCTCCCAGAAGGGCTTACAAGCTCTTCCTAAGGCAGTTTCCTGCAGTAAGCTAAGATTAAACCAGAACTACATTATAATGCCAAGAATGAACTGACAACAACACACTTTCTGTTTGTGTTTCAACATCCCAAGGACTTTTCAGAGGGAATATGTTTGGCTGTTAAATTATCCAGGGTAGCCCGAACGTGTTCCAGAAGCATTAGAACTGCTCAGGCTTCTGGATCGCGGGCACAGGCTTGTCTCCAAGAAGCTGTAGTGATGCAAAGAGAATCTAATGACACATCCTGGTTTTCCAACATTCTTCATAAGGAGGATGATTAGCACTCAAACGCCCACAGTAGAGACTATTTCTGTAGAAGAGATGTTTCCAGCATTGGCCCTTCTTATTTATTCAAGAAGAAAATCTCACTCCTCCTTCATGGAAAAAAAAAAATCTGATATTCACAGTCTTGGAGGCAAAGCAAGTGAGATTCTCAGTCCTCCTGACAAGAACCTGTCAGTCAGATTTGACAACCTGGCACTGATTCTGCTCAAGCCATTCACATAGTCTCCAGAGATGCTGGATCAGGTCCACCAGACTTAAAAGAGTCTGGAGGGTTGTGTGGCCCCACACCTACCCATCTGGAGCTTCTCCAGTGACTTTGCTGGTTTGGTTTCAAATTATGCGAAAAGATATAAACTTGTCTGTTAGTGCCCCAAGATGGCACTATCAACCTTCCAATCTATCAACCTTCCAATCTCTGAAAGGGGTCTATCAGAAGGCTGAGGAAGAACTATTCAATTGAGCACGGAATGATAAGATTAGAGTTCATGGTTTGAAGCTGAAAAAGGATAGATTTAGGTTAGACATCAGGAGGAAGTTTGTTAATCTGAGGGTGGTCTGCAGCCTTCTTGCAAGCCCCTTCATGGACTGGAAGGTCACTATCACATTCCTCTGGAGCCTTCACTTCCCCAGTCTGAACAACTCCAGCTCCCTGAGCCTGTCCCTATAGCAGAGGGGCTCCAGTCCCCTGATCATTTTCATGGCCTACTGTGGACTCTCTCCATCAGGTCCATGTCCTTCCTGTACTGAGGACTCCAGAGCTGGACTCATATGTCTAATTGCACAATTTACAATTATAATACAAAATCTGTTCATCATTTGTATTACTTCCACCTTAGAGATCTTCACAGACAAGATGTCAAACGACAAATGAGCTTTAATTCTGAATTTTTACAACCATGCCCAAGACTTCTCCAGTCCCTGAACAAAGCAAAGGTTGATGCACAAGCATGAATAAGCAATAAAAAGCTACAAGACTTTTTGAACTTTTTCAGAATGCCATGCCCCTCCCTGAATGGAAAACTGTCAGAAAAGTTTAGAGAAAAAAAATATTTTCTTCCTGATACAAATGAGTCATTCCTGGGAGAGGGCAAGAAACCCATGTCAGCATTTCCACTAATTAGAAATAGCGTTTGTTGATAGCATGTATTTATAAGGAAACCTAAATTTCTTTAGGACCCTGAGGAACTTGAAGAAAATAATATGAAGAAAACAATAGATATCCACACTGCATCCTACAAGGAAGATATAGCCAGCAATAGTAGTGATTTGATGCTAAGATTTTGATTTTCCTTCCTTAAACAGAAAGTTTCAGATGGGAAAAAAATCCAATCCTGTCTTTATAAATCCCTCTGTAATTCCATTTTTTGTTTTAAAATTATATGAATGGGATGTTACAATTTTTCCTGAATTATTATAAAGTGACTATTAGGTGTCACAGAAGTACTGTACAGGGATAGTGTTATGAAAACTGTCCTTTCAAAAGAGTACTGGCAGCAAAACAAGTTTAAACAATAACAGTGAAAGAGAAAAGCCGTCAAGTAAACATTAGAGAAAAATGCTTCGGTATTTAAAATGACGCACTATTTCTAGATTTAAAAACAAATCCAAATCATCTGCGTATAATAATTGAAAAATCCATAACCCTCATTTGTAGCTACATTTAAAGTGTGTTTTATCCATTATTTGCTTTGTCCTCTTGGGTTGCTAAGGAGGATCCTTTACAGAAAATAATCATTCTTTACAATTTCCCACAAGTGGATGGTTGAACACTGAAACAGGTTGCCCAGTGAGGGACCTGAGGTCCCATCTCTGGAGATCTTAAAGCTATGGCTGGACAAGTCTCTGGACAACCTGATCTGGCTGAGGATGTCCCTGCTCACTGCAGGGGGGTTGGACAAGATGACCTCAGGACTCCCTTTCAACCCAATACATTCAATGATTCCCTATAACTATAGATACCGAGCAACCATCTATTTGATTTGACTTCACAGAAAACAGAAGCACAAACCAAGAAACGAGTCTGGTAGAAAAGCATCTGGAGAGGAATCTGTGGCACTAACTAACCCAGGTCATACTCCACTGCTCAAGGATGCTGTAGTGGGCTGCAGGCATCTGCAGAAGCACCGGGGTGATTTTCTGAATACGTGCTGGGACACATTGGATGCTTTTGAACACACGGTGGCACACTTGATAAACATGCCATCATTTCTACATTCTACATGAGCAATGCAAAAATCACCTCACACCCTGAGTTCATTCATCCACGCTCTGCATGTGGCACCAGTAAACATCTACATAGTTGAGTAGTATGGAAAATACATAAAAGGTGGTTAGCTTCTTGCCAAGTTAAATCCTGGGGTTTATTTCTTTTCTGTCTCTTTTTTTTTTGGAAGAGGGTTCTGACAAGATTTAGCAAACAGGTCAGTAGAGTGGTTACTGGGTAGCTTTTTCACCAACCCTAAACACCAATGTAGAAGAAACCAGTACTCTCCCAAGGAAATGAAAGAGTAAGGAAGCAAATGGTTTGGAAACCCTTATATCAACAGCTCTCAGATCACACTGTTTAAATTTCTCATCCCAGATTTAGAATCATAGACTCATATAATAGAATTATAGAATCATTCAGATTGGAAAAGACCCTTGGGATCATTGAGTCCAACCATGAACCCTACTCTGCAAGTTCATCCCTAAACCATATCCCCCAACACTGTATCCAAGCTTCTTTTAAACTCATCCAGGGATGGGAACTCAATCACCACCCTGGGCAGCCCATTCCAGTGCCTGACCACTCTCTCTGGGAAGAATATTTTCCTGATGTCCAATCTAAACCTACCCCATTGGAGCTTGAAGCCATTCCCTCTGGTTCTGTCGCTAAGTACCTGTGAGAAGAGACCAGCACCAACACCTCTGCAGTGTCCTTTCAGATATTGTAGAAAGTGATGAGGTCTCCCGTAAGCCTCCTCTTCCTCAAACTAAAAACCCCCAACTCTATCTCTCCTCATCAGATTCATTCTCCAGGTCCTTCAAGAATTTCGTTGCTGTCCTCTGCATTTGCTCCAGCACTTTGATTGCTCCCTTGTACAGAGGTGCCCAAAACTGGACACAGTACTCAAGGTGTGGTCTCACCAGTGCGGAGTACAGGGAGACAATCAACTCACCACTCTTGCTGAACACACAATTTCTAATATAAGCCAGGATACCAGTGGCCTTCTTGGCCACCTGGGCACACTGCTGGCTCATATTCAGCCTCCTGTCAGTTAGAACCCTCAGGTCCTTTTCTGCAAGACTGCTTTCCAGCCACCCTTCCCCAAGCTTGTAGCGTTGCATGGGATTGTTATGACCAAAATGCAGGACCCGACACTTGGCACTATTGAAGCTCATGGAGTTCTCCTCAGCCCAGCAATACAGTCTGTCAAGGTCTCTCTGAATAGCCTTACTACCCTCCAGCACATCAACACTCCCTGCCAACTTGGTGTCATCTGCAAACTTACTGACAGTGCATTCTATCCCCTCATCAAGACCATTGATAAAGATGTTGAATAGGAGTGGTCCCAGCACTGAGCCTTGGGGGACACCACTCGTGACTGGCCTCCAAGAGGATTTAGCTCCACTGATCACAACTCTCTAGGCCCAGCTATCCAGCCAGTGTTCCACCCAGCAGAGTACATGCCTGTCCAAGCCATAGACAGCCAGTTTATTCATTAGGATGTTGTGGGGGATGATGTCAAAGGCCTTGCTGAAGTCCAGATAGACTACATCGACAGGCTTCCACTCATCCACGAAGCAGGTCACCTTAACACAGAATGAGATGAGCTTTGTCAAGCATGACCTGCCGGGATCCTCTTTCCAGCCCTTCTTGAAGATGGATGACACATCTGTCAGCCTCCAGTCCAATGGGACAACCTCAGTTAACCAAGATTGTTGGAAGACTATGAAGAGTGGCTTGGCACTCAGCTCCCTCAGTACTCTAGGGTGTAATCCATCTGGTCCCACAGATTTATGAGCATGCAGCTCATGAAGTGGGTTCATAACAATTTCCCCATGGATTATGAAGGCCTATTCTGTTTCCCATCTCTATCTTCCATCTCAGGGGACTGTGTATCACAGAATCACAGAATTGTTAGGGATTGGAAGGGATCTTGAAAGATCATCTAGTCCAATCTCCCTGCAACAGTAGGATCACCTAGACCAAGTCACACAGGAATACATCCAGGTGGGTCTTAAACATCTCCAGAGAAGGAGACTCCACAACCTCCCTGGGCAGCCTGTTCCAGGGAACTACTGATCTTACTATTAAAGACTGAGGCAAAGAAGGTGTTAAGCACCTCAGCCTTACCTTGATCATTAGGTCTGACAACATGGTGAGACAATTCCTATCCCCTCCTCTTACTGTTAATGTATTTATAAAACCTTTTTTTGTTATCCTTCACCATGGTGGCAAATTTTAGTTCTAGTTGACCTTTGGCCTTCCTAATTTTCTCCCTACATAACTTCATTGCATGTTTGTAATCCTCATAAGTTGCCTGCTCCAGTTCCAGAGACTATAAACTCCTGAGTTCCAGCCAAAGCTCTCTGTTCAGCCAAGCTTGTCTCCTACACCATCGTCTAGTCTTACATTACTTGGGGATGGTCAACTCCTGCACCTTTAAAATCAATTCTTTAAAGTATGCCCAGCCTTCCTGAGCTCCCTTCTCCTCCCGAACTGTCTCCCAAGAGACTCTCTTAACCATGTTCTGAAAGAGACCAAAGTCTGCTCTCCAGAAGTCTAATGTGGTAGTCCTACTGGCCCAACTCCTTGCTTCACCAAGAATTAAGAACCATAATATTTCATGATCACTTTGTTCAAGACAGCCTCCAACTATTATATCACCACCAAGATCTCTGTTAAGAAGTAGCAAGTCAAAGACTATGTTTCCCCTTGTTGGCTTCCTAACCATCTGTGTCAGGAAGTTATCTCCCACAGAATTGAGAAACTCTTCCCTCACTGCTGTATTGTATTTCCAGCATATGTCTGGAAAGTTGAAATCTCCCATGAGAAGAAGGGTTAGAGATCGACAGACCTCACTCAATTGTCTACACAGCATCTTATCAGTCTCTTCATCCTGGTTGGGTAGTCTGCAGCAGACTCCTACAATTACATCTGTCCTATTCCTTTGATTTTAACCCATATGCTCCTAAGCATACTCAGATCTATCTATGTTCTAAACAACTTTTTTGTTCTTCCTGTCACATGGGGTGTCTTTCTCCTCCTTTGCCAGCACACAAGACTGTAAGACCCTACTAATGCACTCCTCTCCCATAAAAAATTTGATTACTGAGGTCTTAAGGTAAATTTGATTTACTTGGGTCTTAAGGTAACGTGTGCGGCTTAATTTAATTTATGCCATTTAAACAAACCACTTAATTACATCAGCACTTAGCAGTGGTGCTCCAGTTAAAGGTCTGTTTGCCATGTCACATCTAGAAATTAATTTTGGGAAGGTTTATAGCAGGATTCTATTATAATTTTCTTGGGATTTAAGTTTAGAATATGTTTTGGTTTTTTTGTGACACATGATGCTGTCTATTCCACTCCTGTATTGGTCTGAAGACAGGGAGCTATTTGAATGTGACACACAATCACAACTGATTTGTCAATTAGAAGACTGACTACTTTATGTTGTCACTATTGGACATAAGCATGTGGCGGACATATGTCAACTTCTCATCAGCAGTGCTTGCTAAATACATCGATTCACTAACATACAATGAAGCCATCAGAACATTAAGACCTGTATAAGTTAATAAGCATTGCCTGTGCTTACTAATCCATGCAGAGATAGTCTTGATGAGCCAGCTAGGACCATCTAGTCCTAGCAAGAATGTACCTGCTACTTTAGTTCGGCCATTTTATTTCTAAGTTACACACAAATGCTGCACTGCCATCCCTACTCTGCTGAGAGTCGCATGACCACAACAGCTTATGAAAACAATGTAAGCTACTGACACATCACAGAATCACAGAATGTCAGGGGTTGGGAGGGACCTCTAAAGATGATTGAGTCCAACTCCTCTGCACCAAAACAAGGGCACATGACTCAGAAATGCATCCAGACAGGGCTGGAAAGGATCCAGAGAAGTCCCCTAGAGGACTGCATTAGTTACATGTGTCCAGTTGGACTCTGCACCACTGATCACTCTTTGGGCTCTGTTGTGTAGCCAGTTCTTAATCCATCTCACTGTCCATTTCCTGAGCTATATTTCCATATATATTTATATTAATATGCAGGCAGTTAAGTGTGATTATCTCCTCCCTCAGATTCATGTGACACCTACATCTTTTCACAGAATCGGAAAGAGCTGTGGTGGCATGAGCCCAATGATGCCAGAGGAAAAGAAAACTGTACAGAGCACTTCTACTTGAGGATGAAAATGATCGTTGTTGCTGTAGGGAGATCTCTCTACACCCTGAGATAAGCTTACAGCATTCTGGAAAGAGAGGAGATGCATCACTTCTAGCACATCTGGTTAGTGCTAAGCAACAACAAAACATGAAAGAGAGAAGATGATACAGAATCTGGCACCAGATTCCCTTTGTAGTTCAGGTTGCTGAGATAGAGTAACAGTGCCCTTCTGCTGCATCTCTTTGGCTTGCTGTGAGCACTTGTAGCCATGATGCCAACCCTTATCCATCATTCCTAAGGGAAGTGGCATTGCAAGTACATTGCAGCAAGGAGAAGGACAGAACATGAAGGCCACTGGCCATGTTCCAGTGTGGTCAATCTTCCTCAGCACAGCTCATTATATATCTCTGACAGGGGCCAGGGCCAGAGATCCTCCTTACTTTATCCTCACTTTGCAAGAATGGCATAGGGTGTCAAAATCAAGTCTTTATGCCAAATAATTTCCTGGTCTATAAATCCTTGGCAGTTATTCCTCATGCAGCACTGAAATCCTAGAATCATAGCATCATTTAGGTTGGAAAAGATCTTGAAGATCATTAAGTCCAACCA
Organism: Rhinopomastus cyanomelas; assembly: GCA_013400115.1. Taxonomy (NCBI): domain Eukaryota; kingdom Metazoa; phylum Chordata; class Aves; order Bucerotiformes; family Rhinopomastidae; genus Rhinopomastus; species Rhinopomastus cyanomelas. Next base: position 251,770 of record VXBP01000819.1, on the reverse strand, counting down.
TTAACACAACTGTCCCAAGGCCTCTGCTAAACCTGTCCCTAAGCTCCAGATGATACAACTTTTAAACATATCCCATAAGCAGAGTTGGGATGAAACAAGTTCTATTACACTATTTCAATAACTAACAACAACAACCCACTGGAAAGTCTTTGCTCTCACTTTGTGTCGTTAATTTTCACTAACTTAACCAATCAACCTTCTGTGATCCATTATCCAACAAAATGAAAACACCACATAGAACCACCAAGTATTATGTTCACTTTCGAGCCATTAAATGGCCATTTCTGTGGGATACGAAATTTCAGGTCTGTTTCTACTGCAATGCAGAAATACTTCACAACAATTTAATCAGTTGCATAAAGCAGCTTGTGCTCAAATATGATAAATTTGATTTTCATTGGCTTTGGATGCAGGCTATTTAGGTGATGTTAGTGATCTAAATTGAGACATCTCCTGCAGATTGAAGATTTTTGGGATTTTTTTTATTATTAGTAATGTAACTAAAATTCCAAATATTAGGGTCAGCCTTAATATTAAATTTCTAGTGGAGACAACTACAAGGATAAATGGCATTATTCAAGATGTCAATATTCAGATAATTTCATACAAACCTCATAAAGTAGTCTGGATTAACAGAAAAAAATTCTCTTCCAAACAGAAGGTTTTCAAATTAAACATTTGCGGCTTGAGAGTCTGCAGATACCGTGTGCTGTACAAGCTGCCCAGTGGTAACATTCAAAGACTCAGGCTAAATTCAAGATTTCATAGATCTAACTACTATTGTCAATGTCATATAGGATCTAATAAGTAGTTATATCAAAGAACCTTGTATTATCTCATCTGCCTTTGACAGCTTGTAGGTAGAGCTGTGTAGTTCACAGGGGAAGGTTAATAAGAGCTCCATTAACTACAACCTGAAAACCCTCTGGAGATTAATGAAATCCAAAGTCTTTCTGTCATTCGTCTAGTGTAACAAAGTCATCCACTGGGAAATAGTCCAGAAATAGTACCAAAAATCACCACTATTGGAAACTGTGACACAAATTAAGCATCTGAACTAGGAACTGAATTCTCTTTAATTAACACAGTTGTACTGAATTATTTAAAGTACAATGGATTCAACTTTTCCCTCACCAGTGACCATGGATTTGTATGAATAGTAGGATTTTCCTAGGGCATCGGGCGACAAAGCCTTGAGGGGAAATAACTCATTTCCTGGGCTGCTGGTGGGCTTGCAGATAAAGAGACTCCAGCAGCACATTATGGATTAACTGTGAGATTTTTTTAACTGTTTTCTGATGTTTATAGCTCAAACTGGCAATGCAGCTACCCAGGCAAAAATGGTTCACAAGCAGCTCTTCCTTTAGGAAGCCCTTCCTGATGAAAAGGGTAATCAGACACTGGAATAGACTGCTCAGGGTAGTGCTGGAGTCCCCATCCCTAGAGGTGTTTGAGGACACACTGGCTGTGGCCCTTAGTGCCCTGGTCTGGCTGATGTGGTGATGTGAGGTCATGGGTGGGTCTTGACGAGCTCAGAGGTCTTTTCTAGCCTCAATAATTCTATTATTCCTCGGCTTGTCAAAAATCTTATTCTGAGGTTCAGACTGCTAAGGTCTATATAACAGGGTTAGGTTAGACTCTAGGTTTCAGTCTTACACTCTTCAGGTGATTAAAAGGCTCACTTTCCATTTTTGTGCAGTTAATATACAGTCATTCATATTATAGTTTGGGCATAAATAGAGACCTGCAGTTACAGATATACACCATGGAGTATTTGAACTAAAGGATTTTACTATTACTTTCATGGAAGTGTGGATAAAACTAGTAAAAATATGCTTAAGGTAAAAACGTCTAAAATTATCCCCACATTTCATACACGTAAGGATCACAGAAGAACTAGCAGTCTTCCAAGGACATCTCTCACATTAGTAGCTTAAAAAGAGCTTAGTACTGTGGAAACTAACTCTTAACACTTCATTTCTGTTGCGTTCAGGCACACATTACATTAATAGATTTTACACAACACAGTCAGGTAATGTATTTTACATACAAACACAGTCCAGAGGCCTGTATACGTTTCTTATTCCTATACTGCAGCAATGTACAAGACCCCATTAATCTGACCCAGCAAGAAAACCACTCTGCTTTTGAACAAAAGCTATGCTGAAAAAGAGTATTTCACAATTAACGCAGATCCTCAGTGATGGCTATGAATGACTGCCATGGGCACTTATCCCAGACCTTTTATCCAGCCCCTAAGAAAGGCAAATCCAAATTTCACTTGTCTCCCATTGAATTTTTATGAATGCACATAAACTGGCTGATATCTTAAACAGCGGACAGGAAGGAGATATTCTACATAAAAGGCTATAAAATAGTCCCTTAGAATAATAAATCACTCTAATGTAGACAGAGATCTAAAGGATCTTTGAGTGACAGCAGTGTCTTATGTTTTTCAAAAATAATGAATTTACATATTTTAAAAGTTAAAAATTCAAAACCAAAATATTGCTTTCAGATAATCAAGCTAAGAATTTCTCTAAAGAGTACTGCCAGATACTTGTAAATATTACACCAAAAATATAACTTAGCTCCCCTTATGAATCTGAAGCTACAAGAGAACACAAGAGCAGAAACAAAACTGAGTGAAGGGGACAACTGAAAAGACAACAGGAATTAGAGAAAAAAGCAACATTTTTGGTGAGAAAGAAGAAACATTAGTCTTAGAGGCAAAATATTTTCGTTATCAGTTACTATCCTCTTGAAAATGCCCAATATTTTGCATGAATAATGTTGGTATCAGAATCTAGGCATAGCACAGAACGGATTGAACCTTTAACCTCCAACCCTCCTAATTAAATTTTAAAAAAAGCAATGAAAAAGAAAAGAACTCTGAAAATAATAAAAACATGAAAACCCGTATGGCGCTGTTGAAGGACAAAGCATACCTCCTCCACATCGTTGTCCAACACTATTATTTGTAGTGGAGATGTCAGATTCCGGTTGTCAGAGATGGTCGTTCCTACTGGGGAGGATTCCAGGATGAAGCCCTCATATGTAGATCTCGTGAAGTAAGGCTTCTGGTTGTTTTCATCCAGGACTTCTATGTGCAGATTGGCAAAGGCAGGAAGAGGATGGCCATTGTCTTGTTCAGCCTACAAAACCATCTCATTTGTTAGAGGCTCTCAGTCAAGTAAAATGATGAACAGTTTCTAAGTGGTGTTGTCTTATGTTTAAGAAGTACCATCCAGTCAGAAAATTAATAAAATAGTAAAGATTGCCCTACTATGAAATTTAGCATCAGGGAAAAAAAAGAAATACTGAACAAGTATTTACTAGAAAAACAAAGAAACTTTCCATCACAGTAACTTTTAGTTACAATCAAATCAAACCTACACTGTGGCCATGCAAAAGTAGTATCTGAACCTATCAGTATTGAGAGTTCTGGAAAAATCTTGGAGGGAAGAAAGAAAATTGGAAATAGTTGGTTCATTGTCCAGTACACACCACCAGCAAGAGAGGTAAAACCAAAGATGACTTGAGCATAGAATGTTCCACCTCAACATGAGGAGAAACTTCTTTACTACAAGGGCGACAGAGCCCTCGCATGTGCTGCCCAGAGAGGTTGTGGAGGCTCCTGCTCTGGAGACGTTCAAAACTTGCCTGGGCATGTGCCTGGTCTAGGGGATCCTGCTCCAGCAGGGAGGTTGGACTAGATGAAGTCTAGAGGTCCCTTCCAACTGCTCACACTCTATGACTCTATGACAACAGTACATATGACCTTGCTACAGATTACACAAAGAGCCTACTGCCTTGATGTGACTCTCTCTCCCTCTATCCTCAATTTCACCTTTATAGTGTTAGTGAAGTAGGATTTTGATTTTGGTTTCCTTGTTATTGTGTGTCGGGGAATATACTTCAATTAGTATCTTACAGTTCTCAATGGCAACGTCTCATCTGCCAAGACTTACTCATCAATACAGTCCCACCTAACCTATTTTTAAACTTCCTAAACATAACTGCACTAATTACCCAGGCAGAATGCTAATTCAATATGTTCTTTTTTTAATATACTTTAATTTCTGTGCCTAATGAAAGTAAATAAACAAGGGATGTTGAAAACAAGAAGTAATTTGGTCTTTAATTTATAAAGACCAGACCAGCTTTAGTTATAATCCCTATAGCAAGGCAGTAACAGGGGACTACAATAATCGTAAGAACTGTGTTGATTGGAAGAGACCTTTAAGATCATCAATCCAATCATTAACCAAGCACTGCAAAGTCACCACTAAATCATGGCTCTCAGCACCACATCCACACAGCTCTGATGCAAGGGATTTACAACCCTTCCAGGGAAGAAATTGTCAGACTACTATTCTTCAAGGTTTGTTATAAAAAAAGTTGTGGGAGTAGTATTTCAGCTTTGAACTGTGAAGCCGCCTATTTTTCTTTCTGAAATGAAACAGAGTATTTAATGATGCCCAGCCACAGACATGCATATAAAATAGAATGGGATAGCATTTGTTTGTTCATCATGGAGTTGATCATAGGCTTTTTGTGAGACGTCTTTTGATGTTTTTGTTATAATAACTGAGGCTAAGGCTCTGCTACAAGGACAGGCTGAGGGAGCTGGAGTTGTTCAGACTAGGGAAGTGAAGGCTCCCAGGGGACCTGATAGCGACCTTCCACTCCCTGAAGGGGACTACAAGAAGGCTGCAGAGGGACTGTTTATGAAGGCCTGGAGTGATAAGATGAGGGGCAATGGTTTCACATTAGAGAAGGGCAGATTGGAATGATTGTTAGGAAGAAGTGGTTTAGCAGGAGTGGAGTTGAACACTGGAACAGGTTGCCCAGGGAAGGAGTTGAGGCCCCCATCCCTGGAGCTATTCAAGGTGAGGTGGACAAGGCTCTGAGCAACCTGCTCTAGTTGAGGCTGTCCCTGCTCCCTGCAGGGGAGTTGGACTAAATGCCCTTTGGAGGTCAACCTGGTCATTCTAAGATTATAAGAAAACCTCCACAGAGAAGTGTTTTTTTCTAGTTGAGTGCAGCCTTGGTTGAACTGACCAGAAGATGATGGAGTTCAGCATCTCATGTGACAAGAACAGAATAGCTAGCAGAATCACATACCTGGGCTTCAGAAGGGCCAGCTTTGGCCTTTTCAAGCAATATTCCTAGCAATAAACTACAGATTCTTTCTCATTGTCAGAACCGTGACAATGTTATGAGTGTTTATCACTTATTTTTTCTTCCTGGCCTGCTGTAGTCCTGCTCAGTCCTGTTTGTGATAGAGGACACCGCAGTGCAGCCATATATACAGCCTGGACCAGTATGGGACATTGCAATACTTTCTCTGTTCTGTTCTCTGTTTTTTCTAACAATTTCTAACATTCAATTTACCTTTTTTGTTGGCTGCCACAGATCACTGAGTCAGTCTTCACACTCAGCTATGTGTTACAGTGCCAAGATCTCATTTACAAGTTGAGCCAAACCACAAAATTTGAACTGTAAGGTGAGGATGATCTTTTCTGACTGGTTTGACTTTATTTTTAAGCTCTGCCTATTTTTATCAGTCATTTTCTCACTGTGAGCCAATCCTCATCTACCAAAATTGTAGGAGTGAGGCAGCAGCATCTATATCAATCAGACAATCAACATGGCCAAGAGATGACAACAAGCAAGTGAAGAAGTGGCGCACCCAGGCTGGCCAGTAAAGCCTGCAGGATGATACAGAATCACAGAATCATAGAACGTGTTGGGTTGGAAGGGACCTCCAAAGGGCATCCAGTCCCAACCCCCTACAACAAGTAGGGACATCACTCACCAGATCAGATTGCCCAGAGCACCATCCAGCCTGACCGTGAGTGTCTCTGTGGATGGGACTTCCACCACTTCTCTAGGCAGCCTGTTCCAAGGATCCACCACCATCAGATTAAAGAGCTTTTCCTCATGTCCAGTCTGAATTTCCCCTTTTCCATCTTAAAACCATGACCTCTCATTCTATTGTTTCCTGCCTTTGTGAACAATCTTCCCCAGCCTTCTGACAGGCCTCTTTCAAGGACTGAAAGAATGAGTTTTCTCAGGAAGCTGAATGGCAACAGTAAAGGCTTCTACAGGTTCAGCAGCAGCAAACTGCTGCACAACTAGATGACCTTTGGAGGGCCCTTCCAACCCCATGAATTCTGTGAAAAGAAAAACTAGACAAAATGTAGCTCTGTAGCTAAGTAGGAAGGGTGAATGTGGACGTGGAAAGGGCTGCCATACATATGTCCTCATATTTTCAGTCTCTATGGGTAAGACCTGCCTTGTTTAATCTCCATGCCTGAGACCCACCAAAAAGTCTAGAGCAAGTAAGACAGAGGATCAGGGATACAAATCGGACATACATGAATCCATGGGACCTGCTAGGATACGCTCACACATGACGAGGAAGGTGGCCCATGTTTCTGCAAGATCCTGCTATCCTGCTTTACTACATTTGCAAGGTTCATAGCAATGAAGATGCAGAAGAAAACAGATGTCATTTCTATCTTACTATCCTTGAGAGAGGCAAGAACAAGAGACTACAAATCATTCAATACCACCTCAACACTAGGGAAGCTTGTGGTGGAGCAATTAATTCTAGGAACCATTTCCAAACAAGGAGAAAGTTGGGAGTTGTCAGGTTTATGCAGGGCAATTTGTGCTCAACCACCCTGACAGGCCTCTACAAAGAGATAAAAGACTTGGTGGGTGTGAGGAGGAAAGTAGATATCATTTATCTTGACAAGAATAATACTTTTGACACTGTATACATATGATCTCATAAACCAGTTGGTGAAGCATTGACTAGAGAGATGGACAATGCAGAAAATCGAGAGCTCTATGAAAAGTTGGGTACAAAGTGTTCCAATCCTACAGCACAAAGCCCATCTGGAGGCCAGTTAACAGAGATGTACTCAGGGGTCAATTCTGGTGCCACTACTGCTTGCTAGTGAACCCATTGGTGGGACCATGGACTCCCCTAGAAAGTTTGCGAGTGATGCAGAACTGGGAGAAGCAGCTGATTTGCAAAGTGGGGAATGTTGCCATTCAGAGGGACCCTGGCAGGCTGCAGAAATGGGTAGATGGGAGACCTATGTAGTTAAAAATAAAGAAAATGCCGTGTCTCGAGATTGGGGAGAGACAGCCCCAAGCACAAGGACATGTTAGGGGCCAGCCAACTCTAAAACAGCTTCGCAGAGCAGAATATGAGTGTCCATGGTAGATTGAACAAAATGCCCTTGCAGCAAACTTGTGCTGCAATAGAAAAAGTGTTGCCAGGGGGATGAACACTGGTTAGCATTGGTGAGACATGTCTGGAGTGCTGGGACCAGTTCTGGGAGAAAAAAAAAATTTAAATACAAGTTGCTACATTTAAACATAAGAAAAACTCTTTTAACCTGAGAGTAGTCAAATTCTGGATAAGGTTGCCCAGAGAGACTCTGAAGTTCACATCCCTGGAAGTACTAACACACCCCCATCTCAAACTGAGCAGAATGATTGAATGGGAGAATCCTTCAGAATCACAGAATAATCATGGCCGGAAAGGACCCCCCCCGATCACCAAGTCCAACCATACCCACAGCAACAAAACCCCTAAATACATGAATACCTAAATAACAGATTGATTGACAAACACAAACAACCCCCTTCCATGCCTACCACTACAGCAGGTCATGAAGCACCGTGTCTACACGTTTCTTAAATACCTCCAGGGATGGTGACTCACACATCTCCCTGGGAAGGCCGTTCCAGTGCCTCACCACTCTTTTTGTAAAGAATTTCTTCCTCATATCCAATCCAAACCTTCCCTGCCTCAATTTCTGACCATTTCCCCTGGTTTTGTCATTGGTTACTAAGAAGAGGCCAATACTCATCTCTGTACAATTTTATTTCAGGTAGTTGTAGAGGGTAATGAGATACTGGTCAATTTCAGCAATTTTATGATAGCTCAGGATTATAACTAGCTTTTTGATATTAATGTTTAAACTACTGAGATCATTCGTAAGTTTCTAGAAAAGGGCCCCAGCTTGATGACCTACCTGGTATTGAAAACTTATCCTTAGCCTTGTCCTCTGTACCTGCTCATGGCTGTCAAAGCACCCTCACTGAGTCTCCCTGTACTTTGAACAGAAGACAGTCTTTGTTCAGAGAACAGCCTACACAGAACCTGCCATCTACAAACTTAATTTTCTGCCTTCACAGTGCACTTTTGCCCACAATTTGATCCTGAGACAGTTGCTTTTTTTTCATGTAATGCAGCAAGCTTTCAGCAGAGAGGAACAGACAGCAGAGATCAATGAAGCTCTGAACAGGAACAGAGAAACCAATTAACCTGCAGTACAAGCAGCAGAAGAGTATCACTTTCCGTCGCTTCTGCGGAGATCCACATCAAATACAGTCATGCATATTGCAAAGGGCTTTACTACACTGCAACAGCCAACACCCCTACTGGGAGCAGCTCTCTGATCCCAAGCACCCTACCAGAAAGGAGAGTGGCCTTTCCAGACCCCAGGTGGTTTCTTGGGATATGCAGGAAAACAGACACACTCATGACATACCAGTATCAGAGAATCACTCTAGTTGGAAAAGACCTTTAAGATCACCAGGTCAAGACTAAGCCTAACACTACCAGCTTTACCACTAATCCATGTCCCTAAGCAATGTATCTAAATGCCTTTGAAACATCTCCAGGGATGTTGCAAAACTTCCCTGGACAGCTTGACCAGCCAGCTGGTGAAGATGGTTTTCCTAATACCCAAACTACATCACAGCAGTCTTCACATACCAGAGAATGGTACTCAGTATCTCTAGCCAAGCTTCACACACAGTATTCCTGCATTAACATGGAATTGGGTCTGGCTGATACTCCAGCACAGGCTCTACACTCATACCTGAAGCAAGTATAGCTGATTTATTCAAACCCCTTGTGTCTAGTCCGAACCTACATATGACCACAGCAAATTCATCAGGAGGAAACACCCTAAAAACCGAGAATTAGTCTCCATTCAAAGATTAAAGCCTGAAGTGCACATAGTGCAGGAATTACTGCTGGAAAGCTCAACATGACTTCTTGAAGAATGGGACCCCAAACCAATTTTCTTCTAACACTGGAATTCAAACAGTCTGTTCAATTCTGACACACGGGTTTGACCTGTGACCACCTAAACAACAAAGAAACACAATCCCATTATAGAATGGTTTCTGTGATACTATTTGCTGTGAGGTTAACACCAGTCTGACTAAATCACCACCTGGGGATAACACATTTTTGTTGTATGTAAGATATAGAAAATATTCTGTGAGGATAGTCTCGAACGTACTCTGCCCATCTCAGCACAGTGTTGAAGTGCACGTCTCTTATCAACACTGCTGGAAAGACACTGAAAAAGCCCAAGCAACTGTGATACAAGACAATTATGTGATTCTGTGAATTTATTTTTTAAGTCTATTCTGTAGGACCTGCAAAACTCAGACCCAGAGAAAAGTCTTACTAAAAAGTCAGGCTACAAATGTTCTTTCAAACTGCGAAATGTATTCCCTCCTTTAAAAAAAAAAGTAACCAAAGATTTTATTGATATGACCAGTTCACATCAAACCTTCTCAACTTCCCAATGGCAGAAATATATCAGACATAGATGACAGGCAGTGGTTTAAGAATTAAGAAAATCTTGTTCAAAAATCTACTCTAAAACTACAGTATCAATTTAATTTCACCAGTACAGGGTTGCTCAAATGAGATGAAGAAAATATTCCTTTATTTTTCCACTTCATAATATAATATTCAAAGTATTTTTATTCTTTAATACAACTATCTCTATTATCTGCAAGAGAATTCCTATCCTAATTTTGAATCTTCATGCATGCATTTTCTCTCCAGTGGAGAATATCTGAGATACTTCACATTATTAGGTAAATAATGTACAGAAAAATAGACCCAAAATCTTGTACTTTGTTAACCTTAAAACAGAATCACAGAATGTGTGGGGTTGGAAGGGACCTTTCAAAGTTCATCTAGCTCAATCTCCCTACAACAAGCAGGGACACAGAATGATAGATTCATGAAATCGTTAAGGTTGGAAGAGACCCATAAGATCATCGAGTCCAACCATCATCCCAAACCCATCCTGCCCACTCATCTCTAACCAGACCAGATTGCCTCATCCAGCCTGATCTGGAGACACTGAATGTCTCCAGGGATGGGACCTCCATCATGTCTCTAGGCAACCTGTTCCCATGATTCACAGCCCTCAAAGAACTTTTCCTAATGTCCAGCCTAAATCTATCCTCATCTGCCTTAAAATCGCAACTTCACTTGTTTTACAGCAATCCTGAATTAACAAAACTCTTCATTCTTCCTTACTGGCTACTAAACCACTGCAATATTGATGTCTTGGAGAACCAAGCTGACTTCTGGTGTGTACTGACAACTGGTTAAGAGCTGCTAAATAATCGTTTCCCTGCCTCTTTTACTCTGTTTTGGTATTTCCAGTAGGATCACCTGTGGTTTTAACGGAGTTGACAACATTTCTGCAGTAGTAATAGTTAATACAGCAATTTGGTTATTTAGAGGAATCACAGACTCATTTAGGATGGAAAAAAAACTTGAAGTCCAACCATTAATCCACTTGTACCAAGTCCACTGATAAATCCTGTCCCTAAGCTCCAGACCTATACAAATTTGAAACACATCCAGGGATGGGGATTCAGCTCCCTCCCTGAGCAGCCTGTTCTAAGAGAAGTGATTTGTGATGGCCAACACACCTTCACTAAGGGCAGATCCTGCCTGACAGATCTGATGGCCTTCTATGACAGCATCACAGCATTGGTGGATAGAGGTAAAGCAACTGAGGTCATGTACCCAGACTTGAGCAGGGCATTTGACACTGTCACATACGTCATCCCTGTCTCGAAATCAGAGAGATATGGATTGGACAGATGGACCTCTCAGTGGATAAGTAATTGACTGGATGGTCACTCAGAGCTGTGATCAACAGCCAGACATCCAAGTGGAGATCAGTTACAGACGGTTCCTCAGGGGTCTTTTTGTGTCCAGTGGTGCTTAACATCCCTATTGGTGACAGGGACAGTGGCAGTGAGTGAACCCTCAGCAAGTTTGCTGGTGACACCAAGCTGTGTGAGATGGCTAACACACTAGAGGGCAAGGAGGGCATCCATAGGGACCTGGACAGGCTGAAGAGAACTGGGCCTCTGCAAACTGCAGAGTTCAACAAGTCCCAGTGCAGGGTCCTGCATCTGGGTTGGAGTAACCCCAATCACAAATCCATGCTGGGTGCTGAATGGATTGAGAGCAGCTCTGAGGAGAAGGACTTGGGAGTGTTGGTATATGAGAAGCTCAGTATGAGCCGGCAGTGTGTGAAGGTAGTCCAGAAGGCCAACTGTGTCCTGAGCTGGATCAAAAGAAGTGTCACCAGCAGGGCAAGGGAGGGGATTCTCACCTCATCTGCAGTGCTGCATCCAGTTCTGGAGCCCTCAATACATGAAGAACATGGAATTGTTGAGCAAGTCCTGAGAAGGCCACAATGCTGATTAGAGGGCTGGAGCACCTCTCCTACAGGAACAGACTGAAGGAGTTGGGCCTGTTCAGCACAGAGGAAAGAAGGCTCCAGAGGGAACCTTCCAGTACCTGAATGGGACCCTACAGGAAAGATGGAAGAGGGACTGTTTATGGGGGATTCTACCAATAGACAAGGGGGATAGTTTGAAACTAAAAAAGGGGAGATTTAGATGAGATCTGAGGCAGAAATTCCTCCCTGTGAGGGTGCTGAGGCACTGGAACAAGTTGCCCAAGTTGGTTGTGGATGCCTCTTCCCTGGCAGTGCTCAAGACCAGGTTGGATGAGGTTCTAGGCAACCTAGTCTAGTGAGACACATCCTTGGCTATGGTAGTGGAGTTGGAACTGGATGATCTCAGAGGTGTCTTTGAACCTAAGTCATTTCATGATTCAATGATTCCATGAAGCAAAGGCCACTCAGCATGAGGAATTTTATTCAACATTTTGTCTCACAGAGGTATCATAAATTCCTCTACAGTCCAATATTCCCAGCCATCAGTATTACACTGAGCATATAAGCACATCTAGCCTTCACTATAGTCCCTCCACTTAGCAAATTGATTTCACAAGACCTGACAGGTTAGATTTTGTCTGATTGACAAATAACCATTGTTCAATCAGGAAAGGATCAAAGTGCATCAGTTTAACTACCACTCCTGTTTGTTGCAGGATACACATGCCTGAAAAGCAAAAAACACCAACAAAACTCAGTGACTAATGCTTTTTAGAGCTAGTAACAAGAACATAGTCTCGCATCTATAGTGCAATGGTTACGTTTTTCCAGAAAGATGATGAAAGTTACTGCCATTTTCTTCAACAATTTAATTCCCTTCTGCTAGCAAAGACGTATCAGAGGTGGAGATCACACAGAATCACAGACTTATTGAGCCAGGAAAAGCCCTCTGAGCTCATCCAGCCCAGCCCAGGAACTAACATCATCTCACTGGACAGACCAGGGCACTAAGGGCCACAGCCAGGCTGTCTTTCAACATCTCCAGAGATGGGGACTCCACCACTGTCCTGGGCAGTCCATTCCAGTGTCTGATCACCCTTTCCCTGAGGAAGGGCTTCCTAACATCCAACCTAACCCTCCCCTGGCATCTTCAGGCCCTGCCATCTTTTCCTGTTGCTAGTTGCCTGGGAGAAGAGCTTGACCCCCACCTGGCTACAACCTTCCTTCCAGTAGTTGAGGAAAAGGATAAGGTTCTACCTTGAGTCTCCTCTTCTCCAGCCTAAACACCCCCAGCTCCCTCAGCCTCTTCTTAGGAGACTTTCCTTCCAAAGATAACTCTATTGAGGAATAAACAGATTCCATGCCTTCCTGTTACCAATCATTGTCCTCCAGGACAAAGACAGCTACTGTGGTGACAATATGAAGGAAATATGATTATTTTACTGAGTTTCTCAGGAAATTCAGCAATGCTGCTGATTAAAGATGTAATTACTACTTAACCTTTGTGTTTGTTGAAAGTGTTCTCCCTCTCATTGTAGCTTTGTTTGTTTTGATTTCTCCAGCCACTGCCTTTTGTTAAGCAGAACCACCTTCTCCAGAGATGGTTGTTTTCTAAACTGCTCTCCAAAGGCACATGTAAGTCCCTTCCTGGATGGACATGAATCTTCAAATGACACATATACATATTTATAAACATAACAATCTAAAATAAGTACCTTATTTTATAAAAATTTACTATTATGGGACATTTCCACATCTCAGAACAATCTATTTTAACAGATACAACAACAAATAGTGGGAAAGAACACATGATTCACAGATTCACCAAATTGTTTTGGTTGTAAGAAACCATTAAAAACTAAGTCCAATGGTTAACCCAGCACTGCTAGGTCACCACTAAACCATGTTCCTGAGGACCACACCTACATATCAACCTCGGTTAAGACAGATGTGGAAAGCTATCAGGTCTCCCCCTCAAGCTTCATTTCTCCAAACAAAACAACCTAAGATGCTTCTGACAGGACTCATTCTCCAGCCCCTTTGTCAGCTTTATTGCCCTTCTTCAGACCTGCTCCAGCACCTCAATATCGTTCTTGTAGTGAGGGGCACAAAACTCAACAGCGTACTCCAGATGCAGCCTCATCAGTGCTGAGTACAGGGGAACAATTGCTTTCCTACTGCTACCAGCCACACTGTTTCTGATAAAAGCTTGGACGCTGTTGGCCTTCTTGGCTACCTGCTGACTCAGATTCAGCCAGCTATTGACCAACACCCCAAGGTCCTTTACTTCCTGGTAGTTTTCCAGCCACTTCCCCCCAGGCCTGTAGCACTGCATTGGGTTATTTTGACTCAAGTGGAGAATCAAGTACTTGGGCTTGTTGAACCTCATTCCGCTGGCCTTGGCCAACTGATCCAGCCTGTCCAAACACTTCTGTAGAGGCTCCTTACCTTCAAGGAGATCAACACACCCACCCAGCTTGGTGTCATCTGAAGACTTAGGATGCACTCCATCCCACCATTGATAAAGATATTAAAAAGAACAGGCCCCAGTGCTGAGCCCCAGGGAGCACAGGAGAAACACTTGTCATGTCCACAGTCTCACATATTTTGGGTCTCACACAGACTATATTTTCAGTTACACTTTTATTGAGACTGGAAAGTCCTTTTAGCAGTAAGATTTAAAACCCACATCATTATTGAGACAGCCATGCAGTCGCCTCATGGACATTGCAGCAAATCACACCAAAAAACTCCCCAATGTGATCCTGTAGATTTGTGGAAACAGAAGAGACAGCTGCTTCCATAAGAAAGCCAACACATTTCCTGAAGATAGGATGGAGTCTGAAATACAGCATTTCTTATTAATGAGTTTAGCTTTTTCCATTGTCTATCTATTTGAGAATTCAACATCTATCAGCAATGCAATTTCTATACCACAGATGAGTGCTCCAATTTTCTGCCCACCTTACTTCATGCATTCTAATATTAGTGTATTGACTTAACCACCTTTTCCTTTCACTGTATCCATAATGTTTTGTCAGAAAAAACCCCCAAAATATTAAATCTCCTGATACCTGAGGGAATATTTTAAAGATTAAATTTAGCGAGTCCTACAAAAATAGTGTTGTTTTCTGTTTAAAGGGAAACAGAACACTTTGCACCCCTCCAGACAAACAGAACCAGCTTCAACAATTTCAGCCCTGTGAGAAATGCAAACCTAAGGATGTTCAACACTGTAATCTAAAGACTTGGTTCAGTTCAAGGCTGAAACATGATACCAGTTCAAAAGGTCTCTGAGCAACGCAGCATTAAGAACTGTTATTCTAGAAGGTAGCACATTATAATTCTTACAGACTGATAATTTTCCTTATTATCCCCTTGACTGCACATGTAACACAGTAATATGAACCTAATAATGCCTATAAAAATTCCTATTAACAACAGAGCTTGCTATTTAGGAACACAGACTGTGCCATCAGACTGCTGTAATTGATTTTCTAAATTGATGTATTGTGCTACTGTAGATGGCTGCTGAATTTTGACAACAGCAACAATGAAACCAAACAAAGTGCTACAGGGCTTTAAACCCATCACTTTTTAGTGTATTTATTTAGACATTAATCCACCTACGTTTTCTTTATCTGTCCCAGTGACAGCACAACTCCCCAGGAATAATTAAGCTGAAGGAGATTATTACAGACAGATGCAATCAGTTTTTTTCACTCCAAGCATTGTAATGTGATGCAAACACAATCAACCAAGATATGAAATGAACATAAATATTTCAAAAGGTACCAAACTATTTAAAAAGTCCTATAGGATGCAGTTTTGTTTCATCTCCTGTCATATATTTACAGTTATATTGCCCAGAAGATACAGAATCACAGAACATTAGGGATTGGAAGGGATCTCAAAAGATCATCTAGTCCAAGCCCCCTGCCAGACAGAGCAGGATCCCCTAGATCAAATATTACAGTAACATAACCAGGCCAATTTTAAACAGGCCAATTTTAAACATCTTCAGAGAAGGAGACTCCATAACTCCCCTGGGCAGCTCCTTCCAGGGCGCTGCCACCCTCACCGTGAAGAAGTTCCTTCTCATATTGATGTGGAAACTTCTCTGTTCCAGCTTACACCTGTTGCCCCTTGTCCTATGATTAGATGACACTGAGCAGAGCCTGGCTCCATCCACTAGACACCAAATGCACAGAGGGAGATTGCAAATCCACGCCTAGCTGTCCTGTGCTTAATACCTACTCAGAATTAGTAGCAAAAAGAAGAACTGCGATAAATTATACAATAACTGGCCAAAGGCCATTTTTGCAGGGCCATGCATAAGCACTGTTGGGGACTCAGGTCACCGTATGTTATTGGATGTAGTAACTCCTTATCTCAAGAGTGGAAAGAGTATTTCCACCACTCACAATGATAGAAAGATTAAGTTTGGTTTTTGCTCTAAAGAGGAGGGAAAATCTGGAGCAAAATCCTTCTCAGATCCTGTAGACTAGCAAGAATTTTGGACTGACTGAATGACAGGCCAAAGGCATAGAGTCAGCAAAACTATGGCACATCATTTCAAAGAGTCTCAAGGGCTGGTACAGAAGGTGCTGCTCTTGCCAAGGGCCATTCTGCTGCCAGGGCCACCACTGACCCCCTGAAAAAAAGTCAGGCAAACAAATAATTCTTACCATAGGAATCCAACCCTTATACTTAGAAAAATACTAACGAGCAGCTAGAACTTTACTGATCCAGCTCTTGCAGTTCTTTCACACAAACTTCACCTGCAGCAAAGCTCACAGGTCTGAACAATTTTGCTCAAAGGAAAATTAACAACTCACTACATGCAGCAAATTGAGAAATAGATATCATTGCCTCCTTATCATCTTGTGGCAGAGAAATCAGCAAATACTGGAATAATTTTATACTTGTGAAATTGGGATTCAGTCTCCAGATGAAGATACATTTTGAGGTTTTCTGCAAAGACACACTCTTGATATAATCGTTTTGGTAAGTATTTTATGGTATTGATAAAGCTGTTTGTTTCAATACGGTCCTTTAGCTGGAGCAAACATGAAATATAAAAATGTATTCTCAGGACAAGTGAGTCCGTAAAGGCAAATGCCCAAGCGGCACTGAGTTTGCTCATAGAATTAACACAACATGAAATGTTAAAATCCTACCATAATTAATTAACTTTTCCAAAAGAGTTTACATACTTTTTTCCCTGTGATTGTTCTAAATGACGCCTGACAGGCTAAAAACCAAACATGCAGGAATCACAAGCAAGCCCACCCAGCCCTTTCTGTAGTGCTTCTGTTGCTACCGAGTGTGAAAAATAACAGTGGGTTGGGAGGCTTTTTATTAAAGATTAATAGATTAATAGAATGTTAGGTGACGTTTAGCACGTAACAGTAAACTGCTTTGCAATCTAAATTATGACTAGCTTTGTTTAGACTAACTGAGCTTGTAGAGAACTCCTGAGACATGGAAAGAAGCAAACAAGCCTGCACAACAAGTATCTTGTACACTCTAGCAGCAAAGGTGACAAGAGAAAAGTTCAATGTGGAGAAAACCTCCCTCAAAGACCCTTTTAACCTAAATATGCATGCTTTATCCGGGAGAACTTTACATAAAATTAAGCATATGTATGAACTTTCTCAGAGATGGGGTAGATATGCAAATTAGGAACTCTGTAACTAGCAAATAGTGCTGGAGATCAGGGCTCAGAAATTCCCACATCCTTGCTGAGCCCAACACTGCATTGTAATTCAACCATTCCAATACTTCATACCTGTTTGCCCCCATAATATCAAAGGTGTTTCTAACACTGAGTAGCTTTCAAAAGCAAACAGAAATGTTAATTCAGCCCAAATTACCTTAATAACCAAGTCAAACTTCTGGTGTAAATCCCTATTTATGGGCTTCAGGAGTGTCAATTCAGCTGTCGTGAGATTCATATGGAAATACTGTGGATAATCCTCGGGAGTACCTGTAAAAAAGACACTGAGGTTGGAACAAATGCTCTTTCTGAAAGGTTTAGCTAAACAAGTTATTTATTTTATTTATAAGCTACCAAAGGAACAACACCTAATGCTGCTCTTTCAAGGGTAAAATACTGCATCATGTGCACATGGAGTCGAAGAATTCTAAACTGGGAATTTCCAAATACTTGAAAACAACAGGAGTCCAAACACACCTGCAGCTGCTGGAAATTCTGCTTCTAAGCTTCTCTGACTCTAATAAGGTAAGAGAATGTATGGAGAAACACACACTTCAAATCATCTTTCACTTCCGCTGGCCACATTCCTGAAGCTCAGCTTTGCTAAAAACATAGTGCTGAGCTCTTCTCTCTTCAGCTTTAAAGTACATTTCCCCAAGGTATTGCTGACATTAGTCACAACGCAGAGAACACTACAAACCCTTTTCTGAGTGCACACATTTCAACCAAAAGGAAGCACACAATGAGGTGATGTGGTAAAGGTGGTAGCACTGAGTTCAAGACTGACAGGTTACTGCTCACACATAGATCCCTGACATTTGCAACTTAAAATGCACATTTTAAATACTTTAGTTCCTGCAGTCCTCTATTGCGCAGAGGGGCACGCTCGTAACAAATGAATTAATTGACATACACTTCAGTTCCAGCAGCACGTGGGCCACTCAGTTCCAAAAGGACAGGGAACTGCTGAAAAGAGCCCACTGTAGAGCCACAAGGATGATGAAAGGAGTGGAGCATCTCCCTGATGAGGAAAGGCTGGGGGAGCTGGGTCTCTCCAGCTGGGAGAAGAGGAGACTGAGAGGTTACCTCATTCATGTTTATCGATATGGAAAGGATGAGTGTCAGGAGGATGAAGCCAGGCTGTGCTCAGTGTCATCCAGTGATAGGACACGGGGCAATGGGTGTGAGCTGGAACACAGGGGTTCCAAGTAAACACAAGGAAAAGCTTTTTCCCTATGAGGGTAACAGAGCCCTGGCACAGGCTGCTCAGAGAGGTTGTGGAGTATCCTGCTCTGGAGGAGAAGACTTGCCTGGATGCAGGCTTGCATAACTTATCTAGGTGATCCTGCTCCAGCAGGGGGTTGGACTGGATGATCTTTTGAGGTCCCTCCCAACAACTAAATGTTCTATGATTCTGTGATTTAGGTTATTTTTGAAAATTTTCCAAGAAAAGAAGTTTTTAATCAGGGATGAAACACCAGATCAAACCTCTTCTAACAGCTTCTGTTTTTCTGTCAGCAGTAAACAGTGACTTCATGGCTGTGCGTTTCCAGGTAACACTTGAACCCAGTTCAAACAGGACAAGTCTGTTTGAAGAGCCTGCATGGATTTGTGAATGCACGGAGAGCCAGCAAAGTTTATGCATAGGATGGAGACAGGCAGCCCCTAGGCTGGGCAGAGAGGCAGCTGCAGAGGAAAAGTGTTCCCGTGGTACTGTGTTCAAGCCACAAGGCATTAACAGCACAGCCTGACACAGGAGGAGATAAAATTAAGCTACACTGAAAAAGCAGCAAGAGTGGAACATGAATGGCCAGGGCAGGGTGGAGCAATATGCATATGGCTTACAGTTCAGCAACAGTCTCTCACCTGTCATGGAACACCAGCTACAGTTTTTGGGTTTTAAAGACAAAGATACTTCTGTCCTTATTTGCATAGCAGAAAACTCTGTCTCCTGACTCTGTGCTATCACAGCTTTGATTTAAGTGTCTGACTTCCCCTGAGCCAGCCTGACTCTCAGCTGGGGAGATGCGAAAGCACAAATCTGAACACAGCAGTATTCAGAAAGCCAAAGTGTTTAGAAACATGATGCATTTGGGAATCTCACAGCTTACCACCATTACTGAGAGTATCTGAAGAAACCAAACTACTGATTACAAGTATCTTGAGTAACTTCAGGTCTACGCAGCAGCCAAGAGGCATATGGTACTCCTGGCTGATGGGATCTGTGCTCCCATTAAGGTCTCTGAGCTCACTGGTTAACATACCTTAAAGCAGACACCAGAACAGGACAAAAACTGCCATGCCAAATTCCCAACCCAATCTCACAGGGGATAAGATTCCACAGAAAAAAAAGAGCATTTTTCTGATAAATGCCGCTATAATTTGTTCACCTTTCCAATGGAATGATTAGAAACTGCTTTTAGAAAGCCAGCAGTCATCCCAGGAGACAGCTTACTTTCCAAACTCATGTGCATTGATTCCACTTACAACTCACCAAGTGACCACTCTTTTCTAGAAGTATAATTGCATGTGCATTCACAGCCATGTACTGCACATGTTCTGCGGCTGTATCAGACAGGAAGGAAAGTCTGATGAGGAGAGGCTGAGGGAGCTGGAGGTGTTTAGCCTGGAGGAGACTCAGGAGGGACTTTCTCCCTCTGTCCAACTATCTGAAAGGAGATTGTAGTCAGGCTCTTCTTCCAGGCATCCAGCAAGAGGAATAAAGGGCAGGGCCTGAATCTGCCAGGGAAGGGTTAGGCTGGATATTAGGAAGCCCTTCCTCATGGGAAGAGTGATCAGACCCTGGAAAGGACTGCTCAGGGCAGTGATGGAGTTCCCATCCCTGGGGGTGTTTAAGGACAGACTGGCTGTGGCCCTTAGTGCCCTAGTCTGACCATGTTAGGTCATGGGCTGAGCTGGCTGAGCTCAGAGACCTTTTCCAGCCTCAGTAATTCTGTGATATATCATTGACCCAGACACCAGCAACAGGAAGAATTTCCATGGATTATTCTTTCTATTATACCACCAAAATAAATGTAGAGTTTCTAACTCCAAGTCTTGTACCCTTTTAAATTTCATCTCAAGCTCTTATTGAACAATTTAATGTTGTAAGAGCACCAGGCATCCAGCAGGATCTCTGAGCTCTCAGCTGATGAAGTCTCAGGAGGCTGCACATCACAAGGGCTGAAGCTGAAGGAAAAATGAGAGATTTGCAAAAGCATCAAGAAAGAAGAAAACAAGAGGTTGGCGGAATGAGAACAAATAAGTATGGGAGTGTACTGATAGCTGTAGGAGGCAGAAGTAAACTACAGCAGGCAAGATGAAGATAAGATTGTGTAATGGTGCCAGGAAGGAATCCAAGAAAAAAAACCCCATACAAAATCCAGGTAGAGGAGGAAAAGAGACAGCAAGGAGAATGATCAAGAAAGTATAATAGGGACAGATTGCCTGAATCCTAACTGACACTGCCTGCTCAATCTGCTGCAAACTCCAGAATACCTTACATTCTGAAAATAAATCTTACTAGGAACAGACACCTGATTCAGCATAAACAAAAATATTCGTATATTAACAGAGCAGAGCAACCTTCAGTCCACAGAGCTGCCTGATCCACTTCCAGAAACAAGGCATTTCCTACTGCAATTATCTTCAAAATGCATCATCTACATTTTATGGACAAGGACTACTGGTCAGAGAAGTGCTCATACAACCCTTACACTGCTAGTTGCTCAGCAGTACAACTTGCAATAAAGTGTAACCCAGGAAAAGCAGAGACTTCTAAAGCTCAGTGAATGAGCTCAGTCTCATAACTCCAGAAATTCAGCTGATTTGTGCTTGGAAAGGTCTGCGGGTCTCACAGT
The DNA here is from genome assembly GCA_013400115.1 of Rhinopomastus cyanomelas. Classification (NCBI taxonomy): domain Eukaryota; kingdom Metazoa; phylum Chordata; class Aves; order Bucerotiformes; family Rhinopomastidae; genus Rhinopomastus; species Rhinopomastus cyanomelas. The sequence goes on along the minus strand of VXBP01000819.1, from coordinate 230,645 downwards.
ACTCTGGTACCAGAGTCCATAAGTCTCTCTGAAACAAGAGGACACCATACAATGTGGTTTCTTTCCCACATTGTACCACGTGGAGAATTGTACCATCTGCAACAAGTTTGCGCATTGAGTGCTCAGCAGACTTCTGGTTACCCTCTTCCGGCCCAGGCAACAGGAGCAGCGAGCTCACAGCACAAGAAGAAACATGATGTTTTCTACTTGGACAATCTTACAGGAGAGGTGAATATCCAAAACATAAAAAGCACTCTTAGGCTTGCTTTCTTGGAGGCAGAGAAGGGCTTTTATGAAGCATCGATGCGTTTCCTTAGCAGGCAATGCATCAAGATGCTCACAGGACTAGAGAGGGAGCCTCAAAAATGTTCACACAGATCTATTTATTATATATTTATATATCTTATTAAAAATATTTTGTAAATGTTTAATATAGTATTATATAATCTATAATGAATATATTATTATATATTCCTATGTCTTAATACAGTTTTATAGATAAATAAAACAAATAGAAGACTTAATTGTCCAAAACTAGAAGCAGGAATCACAGAGACAGTTCATAGTCAAAACCAGAAGATGATTTAAAGAAAAATTTTATTTTTCCCAAGGAAAAGTAAATCACTAATAAACACCAGTAAGAGAAAGCCTTCCACCAGGGCTAAGCAGTGAATACAAGAGCACCACTGGGTGTGATGCATTTATCACTAAGTGAAAAAAATGGGGTGAGATGATGATGAGAATGTGAGCTGTCTTTATCCTCTTTTTCTTGCACAAACTGCCTGCAGAAGGAGGGAGGTGGTTTACACACTTCTGAACACCAGATGCTCTGAGTGGGTCTATTGCACTGACCCATCAACACTAGCATTCCTGAAACTCAAGGACTTGACAAGTCAGTGCATGAAAAAATCTGCCAAACTTCACATTCCCAAACGTACATACACTGAGGATTTCATAAGAAGTTAAATATTTCAGTATGGCCCCCATTCAATCTTCTGAAATCATAGAATCATTAGGGACTGGAAGGGACCTTGAAAGATCATATAGTCCAATTGCCCTGCCACAGCAGGATCACCTAGACCAAGTCACACAGGAACACATCCAGGCAGATCTTAAACAGCTCCAGTAATACTTGACTGTACTTTGGAAGGTTGTTTTTTTATCTTGTACTTCAGCCAATACTTGAAATAGAAGTCTCTAAACCCAGTAGTACAACCATGGTACAACTCCAAGAATACTATGCTGTAGCTAGTTCTCTAATCTTAGGATGAACTCAAGAAAATTTAAGATCTAGTCTTCTGTAATTTTATCACTATCAGTCCATAACCACTGAGACAAAAACATTCAGACATCCTGATATACCTTTGGAGAGGACTGCACTCACAGGGCAGAAGAAAAAAAGAGCAATAAATAATGGGCCAGTAACACACTAGGACTGATTCTTCATTTCTCAAGTACCTTAGCCTCAAGTTACTGTCATTTGCAGCAGAGCTATGCTCAGGTGAATGCGTAACAGGACTTCCACAGGCATTTACTGTTACCTCATTCAGTGGATCTAACAACTTTTCAACAAGCTGCAAGGCAGCCTGTTGTTTGAATTAGAGAGGTCCACTCCTCATGGGAAAAGAGGTTCCCTCCTCATGGGAAATACCACTAGACTGGCCAAAGCAGGACTGAAGAACTGAAAAGCTAGATAACTTGAAAGCATAACTGGCAGAGATGCTTATATACACTTACAGATGAGGTTAGTAAGCCACAACAAGTAGAATTGGGCTATCAGTGCAATGATGATGAGCTTCATTAAAAGGAAACATGTACTTACAGGCGAAGAATCATAGAGTGGCCCGGATTGGAAGGAACCTCCAAAGGTCATCTAGTCCAACCCCCTGCAGTGAGCAGGGATAGCCTTAACTAGAGTAGGTTGCCTAGAGCCTTGTTCAGCCTCACCCTGAAGATCTCCAGGGACCTCAGCTCCCTCCCTGGTCAACCCATTCCAGTGTTCAACCCCACTCCTGCTAAAGAACTTCCTATCAGCCCATTTCAATCTGTCCTTCTCTAATGAGAAGCCATTGTCGCTTGTCCTCTCACTGCAGGCCTTCTTGTAGCCCCTCTCAGGTGCAGAAATACCAATCCATCAAAACTACCACTGTGTGCTCATGAAAATCTTTACTTCCATCACTCCATAGGTGAGAAACTCATGTAGCTGCAGTTTAACACAGCGAAGATGAAGATGTCATTCCACAAAACACACAACTTTAATTCCCATTCCTAGTCACAAGACACAGAAATCACTTCGACGTCATTCTCTACTTTGGGAAAAGAGCAGCAGGTGAAGATGAACTGCAAACCCCTGCCTTAGGCCTTTCAATTACCAACTCATCCCAGCTAAGTAATGGCAAAAAAATACCAAACACAGGGAAGTAGTGGGGAAAAGCATGCAGCAGAATACAAGACATAGAATCATAGAATCACAGAACAGCCAGGGTTGGAAGGAACCTGCAAAGGTCATCTAGTCCAACCCCCTGCAGTGAGCATCTCCCAGCAAAGAAGCTATTCCCTGAACTCTTTCCAGAGTCACATTCATCCCTGGCCACAAAACAGCAGTCCACTAAACAACCTACAAGGGAGAAGGTGCAAGCTCAAAGACAGCAAAATTAATGTGACTGCAGTAAGACCCTTTAAGCTGCTCTGTATCATAAGACTTTTGGAATGAAACCTGCTCTCTAATTTGCCTTTCTTTAGCATCTTTTATTGTAGCTTTGCATCCATGAATACAAAATGCAGAGCAGCACAGCTGCAATGAGCACAGACAACTCTCCTTTCTCTTGCTGTGTTGCTCCATTCACTGAACCAGACAATTCTGCATCTAATCTGAATAAATAACAATAAATAATGCAGCCACTTGAAATAAGTTTCTAAATTTGAAATTAAACATAAATAGGTAGAACAATGATTTTCAGACATCCCACTATCTACAAATATGAATTTTTATTAGAGTGCCAGTCTCACAGACAATCTTTATCTGGCTGGTCATAATAAAGCAGCTAATTGTGAGTGATAGCAAAAGTAGAAGACACCAACCAACTAGGATGGAATAGAGGATGCCCGGTCGATCAGAAGGAGGCTGGATGTTTCGGTCCTGATCTATGGCCTGTATGGGTGGCGTGACACTGATGGGATTCACATGTTCCTGAAATGAAAAATCAGACAGATTTGAAACAGAAAAATCAGAAAGCCAGGAGGGTAGATCTGTAATATAAAACCATCCCACTGAAAAGGGTATTTAGAATCATAGAATCATTAGGGATCGGAAGGGACCCCAAAAGAACATCTAGTCCAATTCCCCTGCCACAGCAGGAACTGTGTCAGCAAACTGTGTTTGCTGAAACTCACAGGAGAAAAATGACTCCTATTCAAGAATAGTTAATTAAAGCATGTGTTCCTTCTGAAATAAAAACCAAGTAGGCAGCATGTATTTCCACAACAATCTCTTTACTTCCTTCTAGGAAAGTTACCTTGCAAGTGTTCAAGCTAATGCTTGATTATGCTTCTATAAATAGCTCCTTGAATCACACGTTTTGGACATCATCATCACAGTGAAATACAACAAATTATTTGAGAAAGGAAATAAAAACAAATAGATTTTGAGAACCATGAGGAGCCAGAGTGGTTGTGATACACGAATACACACGGCAGAAGAAAACCAAGCCAAGGCACAGACATTTCAAGAGCAGGTATATTTGGAAAGCTTGTATGGTCGTTGCAATAACTCACATCGTTATTCAGGAGGGCAATCTTGCATGTTGAACGGGGAAACACAAAGCCATAAAAGCACTCACAGGCTTTAAGTATGTGTATGGCTGTTTGTATTGACTTCCAACTTATTAGCATCCCTCTACCTACAAATTGCTCTTAGCCCTCACTGTTGCTCTGAATATTTTCTGAGGTTTTCCTATGCCAGTGCAGTTTCCAGTAGAACATCAGAGCCGCCATTCTCAACAGTAAAAGAACAGCCAGAGCAAACTTGTCTGCTTAACCAGCTAGAAATGTAGCTACTACATGAGCATATCTGTTTCCATGCCCTTCTTGTACCTTCTATTTGTATGGCAAAAATGTTTAATAACCTCTGTGAAAAACCAAGCTCCTTTTCTCCACAGACGACTAATCCTGGCAGCATTTGCTTTGAGAAGGTCTATCACTTTGTGTTCTGCAAGAAAGAATGGAAATTTAGCATAGGAATAGGAATGAGACAAGTCCACACTTGGCCAAGTTTTGGCACAGCCTTTAGAAATCCTCCTGCTGAGATTTCGAAGAAATCTGCAAGAGCTTTAGTAATGCCTACCAATAAACCTAGCAGGCAAGGAAACGAGACAGGAGAAGGAGACATAGACAGAACTAGACACAAAGCAGTTTGTAAGAGGGGACAGTTAATAACCCCTTCCATAACTTTGGATACACAGCCATATGGTCATCTGCAATAACACAACTTTTTCTGCCTAGCTTGCCCACGGAGAAGTCATTTTCTACAGGTTCCTGAGGTCTGATGAGGCTTTTCCAGGCTCAGGAGCTGGGGCTTGCAGCTACACATGGCTCACGGCTTTAAACTTTGGGTGCAGAACATTTGCCTACCAAGATGGGATACTGGTACCTAGTCACTGTGCTCCTCTGCTCATGGCTTTCTGCACAGTGCCTGATGAGCAGACAAGGTCCTTTGTCACTTGCCTGTTTCCACTTCTGACTCTTTAAAAAATTAAACTCTTAAAAGTGTAATGAGAAAGATGAGCTCAAAATAGGCACAAAAAGAACGAGAGAAGAGACATTTGACATATGTCTGAATTTTTAAAATGCTTTAGGACTGCATAAAAGTTACATGATGAGAGACTGGATTATGCATGGAACTGCACAGGACTCAACATCTATTTTTAAGTTTGCAGATCAACTGAAGCATTCTCAGACTTAGCTGCATTATAGTAAAAAACTACAAAACCAGTCTCATTTGCTAAGGTTGGTTGTGTTTTAAACTCACCATTACAGTATTGTAGGCCAAGGTGAGACAGACTGAGGGAGCTGGGGTTGTTTAGCCTGGAAAAGAAGAGACTCAGGGGGACCTTCTCCCTCTCTCCAACTCCCTGAAGGCAGGTTGTAGTCAGCTGAGGGTCAGGCCCTTCTCTCAGGCAATTACTGACAGGATGAGAGATCAGGGCCTGAAGATGCCAGGGAAGGGTTAGAGTGGATAGTAGGAAGCCCTTCCTCTAGGAGAGGGTGATCAGACACTGGAATGAACTGCCCAGGGCAGTGGTGGCATACCCATCCCTGGAGGTGCTTAAGGACTGCCTGACTGTGACCCTTAGTGCCCTGGTCTGTCCAATGGGGTGATGTTAGGTCCTGGGCTGGGTTTGATTAGCTCAGAGGGCTTTTTCAGTGTCAATCATTCTGTGATTCTGTGGCCTGCGTCTATGCCAGAGGAAAAGTGAGAAATCTAGCCTTGTCAATAATGCACTATCAGCTGTACTCCATCACTGAAACTGAACTAATAATTGTTGGATATATAACGCTGATAGAAGAACATGTGCCTTCCTTTCCAATTCAGTGTTTGAGAGCAGCATTTAGAAAAATGTATTTGAAATTAAACAGGTTCTATCTGCACTATATATATTTTATCCCACTGTTACACTCCCGCCTCAGAACCAAAGCCATCCATTGAAGGGAAGCAGACTCATAAGAAAATAAGAATGAAACATGAAATCCATTAACTTATTCCATATAAGTTGCTTTTTTCAGTCCTATACACAGCCTAAAATGTCATAGACAAGACACCCTGCCACAAGATCAGCTGCAATCTGTTGAAATGTTTAGGGACAACTTAAAGCGGTTTTGAATTAAATATGTGGATGTGCCTTGAAGCAAAGCTAAAGATACTTTCATACAGTTTTAATAATCCATAGATAATGCAAATATCTTTTCCATTTAAACTTAAATTATGACTATGAATATGTACCTGCACATTAAGTATGGTAATGAATGGTGAAAGAGAACATGTAGGATCATTGCAGAAGGTATACATGGACTTCTTACAGAAAATCATAACAGTAAGAATTTGTAGTCAAAACATGCTTTCCTCAGTAGTAATTATTGCATAGGAATATTATTACATAGGGGTTTTTCCTTCTTTCCTGAGCACTTAAACTTTTAAAGAGCACCAACAAGTGCTCACAGTATCTGCCATGTCCCCCTGACATGGTGATGTGTCGTAGCACAGCCATTGGTGCTCACGGGGCCCAAGGAAGCTCTTCAGAACTCATCTCTCTGGGATGGGCTCCAGTCCTGCCCCAAACATTGTTCTGCATAATGTTCAGCAGTTGTTGCTAGAAAGTGTCAGACTGTTATAATACAACATCCATTGCCATGCTCCCTAGGTGGTTCAGAGAAAAGATGAGGCTTTGCTCAGTCCGTTGAGAGAGACAACATGGTCACAAAGACGCAGAATCTTTACAGAATCATAGAATCATTTAAGTTGGAAAAGACCTTTAAGATGATCAAGTCCAACCACACACCCTACTCTACTAAGTCTACTATCAGACCCTCCCATTAAACCATGTTCCCTAACACCACATCTACGTGGCTTTTGAACACATCCAGGGATAGTGACTCAACCCCCTTCCTGGGCAGCCTGTTCCAAGGCCTCACAACCCTTTCAGTGAAAATATTTTTCCTAATACCCAAACTAACTTCCCCTGGTGCAGCCTGAGGCCCTTCCCACTTCATTCTGCCACCAGTCACTTGTGAGAAGAGACCAGTGCCCGACCCTTTACAATATCCTTTCACGCTGCTGTAGACAGCAATACGGTCTCTCCTCAGTGTCCTCTTTTCCAGGATAAATAGCCTCAGCTCCTTCAGCCAAGGTCATATGGTTGCTCCTGACTTATGCAGAGGAGGTAGAGCCTCCTTGTAGCTCTGCAGAGTAGGAAAACATTACAAAATGGGGTCTTTGACAATCATCACTGTGCATCAGAGGCAACATCCTTGCAAAAGACAGAAGAAACCAACAAACTTGTCACTGCTGTTCTCAGCTTCAAAGAAGAACTTCATAAAAAAATGGAAACTAATGAAAACAAATAGAAAATAGCTTACTGAGAGAGTGAAATAAGGGGGTTTTTGTTGAGACAGGCTTGAGAAAGGGCAAATCTGAACAGCTACACATTAGTGCAGGGAAGGACACTCAGATAAACGGCCTTCCAAGACCAGCCACTTCCAAGTGAAGGACGTCACTAGCTCTGGCAGTTTGAGGTGATTAAAAACGAACCAAACAAGAAGATCCTGTCAGTTCTATGATAAAATATAAAGCAATTTGTTTACCTTTCCCCATTAGAGAGAAGATCTTTCAGTTCTTGCTGTTAATAGACTTCCAAGTGCTCTAATATAGCAAAATACATCATCACAGAGGCCAAAAAAGTACCCAAACCCCATCTTGCTATCATTATCACAACTACAAATAAACTTTAAAATTTAAATTCTTCTTCAAACAGCACTGTAACAGAAAGCCTGCCAGGGAGTCTGCAGGGCTATGAGATGATCAAGGTGAAAAAAAAAAGTTCAAAAAAGCTCAGAGAGAATAAGGTAGTAGCACAAAATCTTTCTCCCTCACCCCGTCTTCTTTTGTGTTCACCATGAAAGGATGGATCTGCATGCCAGTCCTTCTCCATACAAGAGACTTAGCAGGTCCCACAGAAAATAACCCATAGTTTTCAGGAGCTGCAGTATGGACTGAACAAGGCAAAGGAAGAGTGACAGGAGACCAAGTGCAGATAGGTTTATAAAGGATGGTAAGAGTGAATAATATTGATAAATGCAGGAATGGGATGTCATCCAGAAAGACCTGGACAAGCAGGAGAGGTGGGCCCAGGTGAACCTAATGAAATTCAAGAAAACCAAGTTCAAGGTCTGCGCCTGGGTCAGAACAACCCTCAATACAGGCTGGGAGAGCAGGTGATGGAAAGCAGCCCAGATTAAAAGGACTCCGGGGTGCTGGTGGACGAGAAGCTGGTCGTAAAGCAGACAGTGTGCACTTGCAGCCTGAAGGCAAATTGCAGCCTAGGCTGTATCAAAAGCTGCCAGGTCAACAGATCAAAAGAGAAGATTCTTCCCCTCTGCTCTGCGCCCTGGTGAGACCTCACCTGGAGTCCCGCATCCAGCTCTGGAGCTCTCAATACTGGAAGAACAGGGACCTGTCTTACAGAAATTCTGCCTTGACAAAACATGAGTGAAGCCTTGTGTGCCCAGAAACAGCTAAGAGATGTGTGGCAGAGCAGGAGTACAAGCTCACTTCCCACAGGGAGAGAGGGGAGATGCAAGAGCATCTATGCTAGTACTGGAAGGGCTCAGCTCACTCCCATGTGACCTCAGGGGAGAGCACGGTAAGAAGAATTACTGATGATACACAGTTATTCAGTGTAAAGAATGTTACCTGCCAAAGACAACAATTTTTAGCACTGGAGGCCCAATACTTAGGCATTTTTACATTTTCAGTACCTTTATGAAAAGCCATCAATCAAAACTCTTAGAGCTCTTACACAGAGAAGTCTTCTCTGCTGCATTTGGGAGGGTCGTGAGTCAAAATGATCCTCCTTTTCAATGAAATTAAAAAACACTTGGCTGCTCAGGGGCTCTGAGGGCAGAGCACAGGGAATCTTTTCCTCAGCTCTTTGCAACAGAAATACCTCTCCTAATTCAGTATGAAATGGTCAGTGAATCACAGAAACACAGAACATTAGGGATTGGAAGGGACCTGAAAAGATAATCTCATCCAAACCCCCTGCCACAGCAGGATCACCTAGATCAAGTCACACAAGAACATTGTGAGGTGGGTTTTAAATAGCTCCAGACAAGGAGACTCCACAACCTCCCCAGGCAGTCCCTTCCAGGGATCTGTCACCCTCACAGGGAAAAAGTTCCTTCTCACACTGATGTGGAATCTCCTACCTTCCAGCTTCCACCTGTTGTCCCTTGTCCTATCACTAGATGACACCAAGAAGAGCCTGGCTCCATCCTCCTGGCACTCACCCTTTCCATTTTTATAAACATTAATGAGGTCACCTCTCAGTCAGAGAGACCCAGCTCCCTCTGCCTTTCCTCATTAGGGAGATGCTCCGCTCCCTTCATCATCTCTGTGGCTCTGCGCTGGACTCTCTCCAGTAGTTCTATGTCCTTCTGCAATTGGGCAGCCCCAAACTGGACACAATACTCTAGATGTGGTCTCACCAGGGCAGAGTAGAGGGGAAGAAGAACCTCTCTCCATCTGCTAACCACCCCACTTCTGATCCACCCCAGGATGCTTTTGGCCTTCTTGGCCACAAGGGCACATTGCTGACTCCTGGCAATCCTGCTGTCCACCACGATGCCCAGATCCCTTTCTTCTACAGTGGTCTGTAACAGGTCAGTCCCCAACCTATCCTGGTCCCGGGGGGTTGTTCTTGCCCAGATGCAAGACTCTGCCCTTGTTGTAGTTCCTTCAGTGTCTCCCCACTCAGCTCTCCAGCCTGTCCAGGTCCTGCTGAATGGCAGCATAGCCTGCTGGGGTGTCAGCCATTCCTCCCAGCTTTGTGTCATCAGCAAACTTGCTGACAGTGCTCTCTAATCCCTCATTCAAGTAATGAATGAATAGGTTGAATAGTACTGGCCCCAGTACTAACCCTTGGGGGACTCCACTAGATCCAGGCCTCCAACTAGACTCTGTTCCATTGACCACGACTCTCTGGCTTATATCCTGCCACCAGTTCATGATCCACCTCACTACCCAATTGCCCAGCCCCCACTGCCTTAGTTTGGCTGTGAGGATGCAGCCAATCTAATAACAATAAAGTAATACAATGTTCTTTTCATAAATGTCATAAAACAGTGTCATTTGACAACATCACCCACCAAAGGATGTTCGCTTCAAGAAGCAGAAGTACTGGGTTTCTGTCATGGGACAAATGGGGAAGAGAAGACTGGGAATAATCTAAATTGACTGTTAGAAAATTGAAAGGGCTAGGAAAAAAAATAAAATCACATGGGGCATCTTAATTCCTTAATTGTTATCTAATTTATTCTGATTCAGACAATTATAATAGTTATTAATCTGGATGAGAGGAAGGTCAAGAAAGAATGGCCAGTAAGTATTTTCATGTATATCAGCTCAATTGACAGTGTTGGACACACTTTCTGTCCAACACATGTAGACTGATTATCACACTCAATTGGCAGCAAATTATAAACCACCATATTTTTCCCTATATTTCTAAGTACTTCCCCATCTTTCTTCTTCTCAGTTTCTGCATTTACTAAGTGTCACAGTGACAACTATCTCCCACCCACACCAGCAAACTCCACAAATATCTGCACCTAAACCAAATGGCTTGCCCTTCCATTTCCGCAGCTGCCAGCAATACCTGCTGCTGCTTCCAGATGATCAAACACTCTACAAGGCTGGGTGCTGCCTTTGTGCTGACTCCACCAAGAACACTAGTAGTTTACACAACCACAAAAATCTATGCCAGAGCCTTGTGAGCCCAAGAATTCCATTCCTACCCCAAGCTGTGGGCATTGATATGTACAATCATCCAGTTTTCTACCCAGGAAGATACGGATCTGAATTCTGCACTGATTTGAGTGTCTTAGTGATGTTCCAAGGAGATGAGTTCCCTGCTTCTCTGTTGTCAGGTTAAAATATATACAACGAGCTTGGCAAACAACTTAGAGTCTCCACTGCTTTGAACAAAACTAAGGAAGAGGCACAAAATGCTTTACGACATCACAAAATCACATAATTACAGTACATTAGGCATGGTAAGGGACCTCAAAAGACCGTCTAGTCTGAATCCCCTTGCCAGAGAAGGATTACCCAACAGTATGAACCCCCAAGTGTAGTGTTTTGATTTTTTCTCATATGTATTTCTGCGGTTCTTCCTATTTTCTACGAAGTGCTAAGAATCACAGGGTATTTCAGAATGAGAATTTTTAATGACACGCTAAATTTTCCCCAAAGAAATTAATGCATTGCATTGAACTGTGAGTTTCTGGAGGAGTTTTTCTCTCAGTGTCAAGCCATGGATGCAGGTATTTTATTACAGAATCCTGAAGTCATAGAATGGCTCAAGCTGAAAGGAACCTCCAAAGGTCATCTAGTCCAACCCTTCTACAGTCAGCAGGGACAGCCTCAACTACAGCAGGTTGCCCTGAGCCTTGTCCAGCCTCACCTTGATGATATTCAGAGATGGGGCCTCAGCTCCTTGCCTGGGCAACCTGTTCCAGCGTTTGATCCCACTCCTGCTAAAGAACGTCTTCCTAACAGGCCTTTTCAATCTGCCCTTCTCTAATGTGAAACCATTGCCTCTTGTTCTATCACTCCAGGCCTTCATAAACAGTTCCTCTGCAGCCTTCTTTCAGCTCCCTTCTATCAGGTCTCCCTGAAGCCTTGTCTTCTCCATGCTGAACAACCCCAGCTCCCTCAGCCTGTCCTCACAGCAGAGGTGCTCCAGCTCTGTGATAATTTTCGTGACCTCTTCTGGACCCACTCCATCAGGTCCCTGTCCTTTCTGTACCGAGGGCTCCAGTGCTGGATGCAAGATTCCGGGTGAGGTCTCACCAGGGCAGAGCAGAGGGGCAGAATCGCCTCTCTCAATCTGTTGGCCATGCAGCTTTTGATGGAGCCCAGGCTGCAACTGGCCTTTAGGCTGCAGGCGTACACTGTCTGCTCATGGCCAGTTTCCTGTCCACCAGCACGCACGAGCCCTTTTCCCCAGGGCTGCTTTCTATCACCTCCTTGTTGTCAATATCAGCACAACTAGTCAAAACGAAACATTTCATGCTAGCATTTTAAACTGTGAAAAACATTACTTCTCGCTTAGGAAGCTCTAACTCTGCCCATCAGACTTCAAACCAAGCCTGTAGGTCTTTAATCACATCACACTCACAGCTTAGCTGGTGAATTTACTGATTAAGGCAGAACTCTTATCTCTAAGCAAGCAAGGGTGAGAAGCTTTTTGCTGGATAAAAAGTATTAGTAAAGTAACAAATATTGCCCCATGCTGACATCCAAAAGCCCTTCCAAGGGAGACCTACAATATCAGGCTAACAGAGTGTTTTATGAATCCTTATGTTACACTGCCTGTCCTTGTGCTTTCTGCAGAAATACGTGACCTTAGAATACAAGCCATAGATTTGAGATCAGTGAATTGGATAGCCACATCTCTGCTCTTCAGAAATAACCACACTGCTGCCAACACACAGTACTAAAACAGCAGGAAGAATTGCAAAACCATTCCAACAACATTTTTTGCTGCTGCCTCAGATGCTTTGCCAGTACCAGGGTCTGTGGCGAAACGCTAATGAACACAAATCCATCATAAAATACTTACTAGCATGTCAGCAAAACACAGGGAATATTTCAGTGGAATTATCCAACTGCAGAAAAGCACATTCCACGGAAGAAACCACCAAAAGCTTGTCGTTACTCAGATGGAGTGTGCCATGAAAAATCTCCTTACTTACAGCTTCTCACCATTTTCCCTTTCTTCTTGCCTTCCCTTGTGTCTACGGATACTCCCTTTGATCAGTGAGCTTTTGGTGATTCCAGCAATACAGACAGGGTCAATAGGATCTTCTGACATGCCTCTGATCCAATATAGAACACAAAACTTCTAGGCTAAGATCTCAATTACGAGCCAATACAAACAGGAAGATGACCCCAAGCACGGATTCAAAGAACACTGTGAAGCTGAAAGAGAACAGATGGCTCATTTTTGCAGAAAATTGTTCTGATCAAATTATCACAAGGAGCTAAACAGATTGAAATACCAAAATCTCTGAGCCATGAAACTGTTCCCCAAGAAAGGGGACAAGGAAACCAAGGTCCCTTCCAATCCCTAATTTTTCTATGATTGTATTAAATCAACTCTATCAAAACCCATCCTGCTCAACCCTAGAGATTTGCAGCACATCTGTCTAAATGCTGCTTCTTACTTGTTTGCAACACCACACATCCATCTGAAGATTCATCACCTGTTAAAACAATAATTTTTACCATGAGATGATGAGTGTAGGGGAAAGGGACTTGGGGGTCCTGGTGGACAACAAGATGACTATGAGCCAGCAATGTGCTCTTGTGGCCAAGAAGGCCAACAGCATCCTGGGGTGGATTAGAAGAGGGGTGGTTAGCAGATCAAGAGAGGTTCTTCTCCCCCTCTACTCTGCCCTGGTGAGACCACACCTGGAGTATTGTGTCCAGTTCTGGGCTCCTCAGTACAAGAGGGATGTGGAGCTGCTGGAGAGAGTTCAGCGTAGGGCAACAAAGATGATAAGAGAGGTGGAACACCTCCCTTATGAGGAGAGGTTGAGGGAGCTGGGTCTCTTTAGCTTGGATAAGAGGAGACTGAGGGGCGACCTCATTAATGTCTACAAATATTTGAGGGGTGGGTGTCAGGAGGATGGCACTGGGCTGTTCTCGGTGTCATGTAGTGATAGGACAAGGGGCAATGGTTGTAAGCTGGAACATAGGAGGTTCCACATCAACCTGAGAAGGAACTTCTTCACAGTGAGGGTGACGGAGCACTGGAACAGGCTGCCCAGGGGGGTTGTGGAGTCTCTTTCTCTGGAGATGTTCAAGACCCGACTGGACAGGTTCCTGTGTGACTTGGTTTAGGTGATCCTGCTGTTGCAGGTGGATTGGACTAGATGATCTTTCGAGGTCCCTTCCGATCCGTAATGATTCTATGATTCTATGATTCTATGTTGCAGCATCCAGACAGGCTGCACTAAATGTCATGATAGGAAAATGACATATGAGCATCACTGAGTACCCTTCCTGGAGATCAGCTTTGCTGGGTGGCACCTTGGTAAAGACATCTCTGTCAACATCACTAGTTAAATAGGGACCGTGTCATAACAGCCTACCTAGTGGACTCTGTTAAACAGCAGATAGCTAGATCAGTATTACGAATCAGAGTGACCCAAGCTGGAAAAGACCTCCAACCATAACCAGCCCAGCCCAGGACCTAACATCACCACGAGCCAGACCAGGGTACTAAGGGCCATAGCCAGGCTGTCCTTGCACACCTTCACAGACTCATTAGGTACTGGAAGGGACCTTAAAAGATCATCTGGTCCAATCCCCCTGACACAGCAGAATCACCTAGACCAAGTCACACAGGAACACATTCAGGTGGGTTTTAAACGTCTCAAATGATGGAGACTCCAAAACCTCCCTGGGAAGCCTGTTCCAGTGCTCTGTCACCCTCACTGTGAAGAAGTTCCTTCTCATATCTATAGGGAACCTCCTATGTTCCAGCTTACAACCATTGCCTCTCGTTCTATCACCAGATGCCACTGAGAAGAGCCTGGCTCCATCTTCCTGATAGACACTCTTCAAATATTTATAGACATTAATGATGTCACCCCTCAGTCTCCTCTTCTGCAAGCTAAAGAGACGCAGCTCCCTCAGTCTCTCCTCATAAAGGAGGTGTTCCACTTCCTTCATTGTCCTCGTTGCCCAGCATCCCTCCAGCAGCTCCACATGCCTCTGTGTTGTAGTTTGAAAATTACCAGAATTGTAGAGGTACAGAATTGTGCTTTCATGAAGGAAAAATAAGTTATGTTATTCTCAGGGACCCCTCCCCCCAGTGACCTGTCCTGAGGGGAGGTGACATTGTCCCAAGACCTGCCCTAAAGGGTGTAGCTAGGTGAGCCCATAAAAGAGGACCGTGATCTTGGTCCTGGCTCTTTTGCAGAGGGGTTTCAGCCAAGCATGGGGCTGCTGCCCTGTGCTAACCCCCACCTCCTGTTCTCGGGGTGGTGGGGGGGAAGAGGCTTGGCCACTGCTTCCAGCGGCTCCCTCCCCCATTTATCCTGTTGGAAATGGGATGGAGGGGGCTCACTGGGTCCGCTCTGCTCCTGTAAACAGCAGAGTGGAAAAGGACGGCCCGGCCCTGCGCCGACCCCATTGCAGCCCCAAACCTGATGCCATGTGGCTCCCGTCAGCCTGAACCTGATGCCGCGTGACCCTGGCCATGGACCGGAGAAGCAAGACTTTGGTGCAGATGTACACACCCCCCACCCCCCCATTCTCTCATCAGAGCCTTATAATCACCCCAAGTAGCGATCCCCTCCTTCCATGACCTATAGACTTTCTTCTTCTTCAGTTTCCCAGCAGCTCCCTGTTTAACCATGCTGGTTATCTGGCTCCCTTCCTTGACTTCTTTCCTGTTGCAATGCTCTTTTCTTGTGCTCCAAAGAAGTAGTCTTTGAATGTTAACCAGTTACTCTGAGCCCCTTTACCTGCCAGTGCCCTGTCCCATGGGATTTCCCCTAGCAATTGCTTGAAAAGGCCAAAGTAGTCCCTCCTGAAATCCAGGGTTGTGACTCTGCTAGCTATTCTGTTCCTACCACATGAGACCCTCAACTCCACCATCTCATGGTCACTGCAACAAAGGCTGCCCTCAACCTTCACTGCTTCTACCAGACCCACCCTGTTGGTGAGTACAAGATCCAGCAGTGCTTAGCTTCTAGTGGGCTCTTCCATCATTTGCATCAGGAAATTGTCACCAGTGCACTGAAGGAACCTCTTGGACTGTGGGTGGCTGGCTAAGTGAGTCTTCCAGCAGATATCTGGGTAGTTAAAATCCCCCCTGAGAACCAGTGCCTGTAGCTGTGAGGTTGCTGCCAGCTGACTGTAGAAGACAGTCAACTTCCTCATGTTGATCTGGATCTATCCCTGGAGGTCATATAATCATAGAATCATCAGGGATTGGAAGGGACCTCGAAAGATCATCTCGTCCAATCACCCTGCCATAGCAGGATCACCTCACTGGAGAAGCCATGGAATAAGAATCACTCAGTGTTGGAAGGAACCATCATCCAGTTCCAACCACCCCAGCACAGGCAGGGACACCCCACCCTAGACCAGGCTGGCCAGAGCCCCATGCAGCCTGACCTTAAACACCTCCAGGGATGGGGCCTCAACCACCTCCCTGGACAACCCATTCCAGGCTCTCTCCACTCTCACAGTGAAGAACTTCCTCCTCACATCTACTCTAAATCTACCCACCTCCAGCTTTGCTCCATTCCCCCTAGTCCTGTCACTACGCGCCATCCTAAATAGTCCCTCCCCAGCCTTTTTGTAGGCCCCCTCACATACTGGAAGGCCACAATAAGGTCACCTGGGAGTCTCCTCTTCTCCAGACTGAACAGCCCCAATTCCCTCAGTCTATCCTCATAGGAGAGGTGCTCCAGCCCTCTGATCATCCTCATGGCCCTCCTCTGCACTCACTCCAGCATGTCCTCTTGTAATAAGGGCTCCAGAACTGGACGCAGTATTGCAGGTGGGGTCTCACCAGTGTGGAGTAGAGGGGGAGAATCACTTCCCTTGACCTGCTGGCCACACTTCTCCTGATGCAGCCCAGGATCTGGTTTGCCTTCTGGGCCGCAAGTGCACACTGCTGGCTCATGTTGAGCATCTCATCCACACGCACCCCCAAGTCCCTCTCCTCTGGGCTACTCTCCAGCCAGTCACTGCCCAGCCTGTATTTATACTTAGCATTGCCTCGACCCATTTGCAGGACCTTACACTTAGTCTTGTTGAACATCATGAGGTTGGCCTGTGCCCACCTTTTCAGCCTGTCCAGGTCCCTCTGGTGTTTAAGGATAACATGTTTGTGGCCCTTAGTGCCCTGGTTTGGCTGCTGTGATGACATTAGGTTATGGGCTGGATAAGATTTGAAGTCTCTACCAGCCTCAATGTTTATGTTAATATTTTACTGACTTTTGGATTGTGATTCAATCATTCTTGGAAATGGAAAAAAAAATAATCTTGAAGTCATTATAAGAGTGTTACCCCCATCTTTAAGGGTTTTCTATTTCTTGATAATCTGGGTCAAGCAGAAGGTGTTTTCTGGAGTTTCACAACTTTCTTTTCTGCAGAAACAATAATAAGAAACCCAGCATCAAGAATCTGGGAGATAATCAAGCAGACAGACTTTGCAGGTTGCATGGAAAAAATAATCTCAGAAGAAAATATCTCTGGTTCTTTAATCACAGTCATCAAACTGCAACAAACAGACCCTCCAGACAGAATTCTTGGTTTCGCCTGAATTGCACAGATGATAGCAGTGTGACAAGGCAGGAGGCCCACTGAATAATGCAATGAGTTTAATCTCCATCTCATACAGACTACTGGAGACATTCCTTATAAAGCATGTCAGATACATGAGAAGTAATTTAGTAAGCACTGAGATCAGATACTGTTGAAATTCAATGCTTTTTTGGACCTGTTGTTTCTGGAAGACATGACTGGTAAAAATAGTCTGTTTTCCCCTCTGCTCTGATTCATTATGCTACCTTGCTGCTCTTTCAAAATATTTCTCTCCTTCACAGATTGCTTGTTTTTAGAAACAAATGAAAGAAATTGTGTGGTTTTGAAAGCTTACTCTGTTAACAACATCATCTGTCAAGATACTGGAATTTTATAGTTTTGACATTAGTAAACAGCATAAACATTGGACACAAAAGAAAACCCCAGAGCACAGAAGCCATGGTTTGCATTGAACAACCAAATAGGCTGCTAAAAGCTGTTTGATGCTGAATTTACAAGGTAGGTGCTATTTTAATAATCATCTCATGTTCATGTCTTAGTCTTTCCCATCAGTTACTAAAGCACTTTCTCTACCCCTGGAGAAGATACCAGAGATTAGTTCACACATGTCTACTACATCCATTACCCACTGTTGCTTTTTGTCAGTGGCTTTTAGAAATGAAAGTGAACTTAAAAAGAAAGAAATAGAAAAGTTAGGTTTATTTTAAACTTTCTGACCATTATTATTACTTTCTGCGCATACTGGCTGTGTGAAATGAACAAATTTTTATCACTCTACAACTCCTTGAAGGGAGGCTATACTTAGATAGGGGTCGGGTTCCTCTTCGAGGCAACTAGAGCCAGGACAAAAGAATAAGGCCTGAAGCTGCCAAGGGAAGGTTAGGTTGGATATTAGGAAGCCCTTCCTCACAGAAAGGGTGATCAGACCATGGAATGGAGTGCCCAGGGCAGTGGTGGAATTCCCATCCCTGGAATAGCATCCTTCACTACACTGGTGACAATTTCCTGATGCAAATGGTGGAAGAGCTCACTAGGAGAGGAGCAATGCTGGATCTTGTACTCACCAAAAAGGCTCTGGTTGAAGCAGTGAAGGTTGAGGGCAGCCTTCAGTGCAGTGACCATGAGATGGAGGAGTTCAGGGTCTCGCGTGGTATGAAGAGAATAGCTAGCAAGAAGAAAGCCTATAGGTCATGGAAGGAAGGGATGGCCACTTGGGGTGATTATAAGGCTCTGGTGAGAGAATGTAGGGATGCAACTAGGAAAGCCAAGGCCTCCTTGGAATTAAACCTTGCAAGAGCAGTCAAGGGCAACAAAAAGGCCTTGTTCAAATACACTGCAAGTAAAACTAAAACTAGAGGCAATGTAGGCCCTCTGCTGAATGAGGTGGGTGCCCTGGAGACAGAGGATACAGAGAAAGTAGAGATACTGAACACCTTCTTTGCCTCTGTCTGTACTTCTGGGAGCTGTCTTGATATCAAGCCCCAGACTGCTGAGACTCCACAGGAAGTGGAGGCAAGAGAGCAGCCTGTCTTGGTTGATGAGAATTGGGTTAGGGATAAATTGATCAAACTGGATGCACACAAATCCACGGGCCCAGATGGGATGCACTTGCATGTACTAAGGGAGATGGCAGAAGTCATTGCTAAGCCACTCTCCATCATCTTTCCTTAATCATGGGGATCAGGAGAGATGCCTAGAGACTGGAAGATAACAAATGTCACTCCACTCTTCAAAAAGGGAAAGAAGCAGGACACATGTAACTATAGACTGGTCAGCCTCAACTCCTTCCCAGGAAAGGTGATGGAACAATTTGTTCTAGAGGCTGTCTCCAGGCACATCAAGGA
>VXBP01000819.1:156526-211601 GCA_013400115.1 Rhinopomastus cyanomelas | reverse complement strand
CAGCGGCACAGTTCCAAACAGAGACCAAGATGGAGAACAATGCCCCAGGGGTCAATGCTGGGACCAGTCCTGTTCAATCTATTCACTGATGACTTGGATGAGGGATTAGAGAGCACTGTCAGCAAGTTTGCTGATGACACAAAGCTGGGTGGTGTCGCCGACACCCCTGCAGACTGTGCTGCCATTCAGCGAGACCTGGACAGGCTGGAGAGCTGGGCAGAGTGAAATGTAATGAAGTATAACAAGGGTAAGTGTAGAGTCTGTCATCTGGGCAAGAACAACCCCAGGCACCAGTGTAGGCTGGGGACTGACTTGTTGGAGAGCAATGTAGGAGAAAGGGACCTGCGGGTCCTGGTGGCCAGCAGGATGATCATGAGCCAGCAGTGTGCCCTTATGGCCAAGAGGGCCAACAGCATCCTGGGGTGGATCAGAAGAGGGGTGGTTAGCAGATTGAAAGATATTCTTCTCCCCCTCTACTCTGCCCTGGTGAGACCACATCTGGACTATTGTGTCAAGTTCAAGAGGGATGTGGAGCTGCTGGAGGGAGTCCAGCGCAGGGCAGCAAGGATGATGAAAGATGTGGAGCACCTCCCTTGTGAGGAGAGGCTGAGGGAGCTGGGTCTCTTTAGCTTGGAAAAGAGGAGACTGTGGAGTGATGTAATTAATGTTTATAAGTATGTGAAGGGCAGGTGTCAGGAGGATGGAGCCAGGCTCTTCTCAGTGGCATCCAGTGATAGGATGAGAGGTAGTGGGTGCAAGGAACATAGTAGGTTCCATATAAATATGGGAAGGAACTTCTTCACAGTGAGGGTGATGCAGCACTGGAACAGGCTGCCCAGGGAGGTTGTGGAGTCTCCTTCACTGGAGATGTTTACAACTCGGACGTATGTGTTCCTGTGTGACTTGGTCTAGGTGATCCTGCTGTATCAGGGGGATTGGACTAGATGATCTTTTGAGGTCCCTTCCAATCCCTAATGATTTTAGATCATTTGATTCTAGGGGACTCCACCACTGCCTGGACAGTCCATTCTAATGGCTGATCAACCTTCCCATGAGGAAGGGCTTCCTAACATCCACCCTAACCCTCCCCTGGCAGCTTCAGGCCCTGTCATCTCGTCCTGGTGCAGGCTGCATGGGAGAACAGCCCGACGCCCACTCAACTACAACCTCCCTTTCAGGGAGTTGGATAGAGGAGGAAGTTCCACCCTGAGTCTTCTCTAGTCTAAACATCCCCATGTCCTTCAGCCTCTCTTCATCAGACTTTCCCTCAAGTCCCTTCCCCAGCCTGGTTGCTCCTCTGGATCTGCTCCAGCCCCTCAATCTCTGTCTTCAAGTTAGGGGCCCAGCACTGCCCCAATACTTGAAATAAGATCTCACCAGTGCTGAGTACAAGGGGAGAATTACATCCCTAGTCCTGCTGGCCACACTATTGCTGCTAGAAGCCAGGATGCTATTGGCCTTCTGGGCACCCTGCTGGCTCCTGTTCAGCCAGCTGTCAACCAGTTCTGCCAGGAAGATTTTTTAAAATGCTTATTTTTCACAGAGAAAAAGCAATACAACTGTCATACGTGCCAATGTCTGCTAATTTTAACTGACTTTGGAAACATTTAATGCCACTTTATACCATTAAGAGGAGGCTGATTCTCCTGATGCCTTCATTATAAGCTACCATACCATATACTAGAAAAAGTGCAACAAGTTACATTCAAAGTAAAATCAAAAGCTTGAATACAAACAAATTCTAGCTCACCAAGTACCTTTCAATAGTAAAAAATTGACAATAAATATGTGAAAGGTCTACAAAACACTTATGGAATGTGCCCAGGGTCAGCTGCTCATCGTTCATTGCAATCCACTGTAAAGCAGCAGCTCTGGAACGTGAGAACAAACCTCCTGTTGACTGCCTCTAAATGTGCAGAATACTGCTTGCTGTAGGCACCATGACTATGAAAAGTTTACCTTGGCTAAAAATCAGAATAAGAATAGAAAAAAATCTACTATGAATTTTTAAGACAGCTCAACATGGGAGAACCCTTTGGGGAAGTACAACCAGTAGTGCTTGTGGGACCCTTCTTGTGTTAATCTGTACGAAATTAGAGAAAAAAATCCTAAACACCTCATAACAAAACATGAACTTCAAGCTGCAAAAACTGAGACAAGCAGATTGCCAGGTCAGTATTCAGTCAGATCCTTTGTCTCTAGGTGTCATTTAACACAGAGATTTCTGTTAATATAATGATGCATGTTTGTGTTCTTACTTACTCAGTATCGTCCTTCAGAGAACTTTCAGTTCCAATGTCTTTCCAGAGACAATGGAACACGTTGACTGTGGCTGCTCCATCCCTGGAAGTGTTCAAGGCCAGGTTGGATTGGACTCTCGGCAACTTGGTCTGGTGAAAGATGTCACTGCCCATGGTAGGAGGCTGGGACTGGACAATCTCAGAAGTCCCTTCCAACCTAAACCATTCTATGATTCTGTGATTTTTTTTTTTTAATGATTACAACTACACAGGCATTTTTCTAGTTCAAGTACGGGATTACTACTACCTAACACTGACTTCATTTAAACTGTGCACACCACAGTCCTTTCCACATGAAAGTGTCTCACCTTGTCAAGAGATAAATTTAGGTAGAGGTTTTGTGCCCAGAGTCAGATGCCAATTCTATATCACCTTTATTATAAACTATGGGACAAAAAAGGTTTTCCTAGGTGTATTTTGGATGCTTTAATATTCAGATTTACTCAGTTGTGCAGATTTACTCTGTGTGTGCACATGCACACAAAACCTGAAATGCTCTCATCAACCCTAAGCTAATCCTCACATTTTTTGATGGTATAATGAACATTTATATTTAAATGTTTATTTTCTCAAATCCCAATACTCTACCAGAACAAAAAGCAGGATTTACCAATCAAAATCTGCCCTATCTAATCACATGAGCTGCCTTAAACTTGAGCACTGCTGTACTGCCAGAGGGATTGAAACAGAGCCAACTGCAGATTCACTACGCTTCCTTCTTTCAGAAAAGGATGCTTGGGCAAACCACAAATTTCCTTGTGTTCCCATTGACCACAACTCTCTGGCTTCTATCCTGCAGCCAGTTTACAATCAATCTCATTACCCTATCATCCAGCAATCCAGCCTATCTAGATCCCACTGCAGAGCCTCCATACACTCAAGCAGATCGACACATTTCAACCATGCCTAAAGTGTTTGTCACTTTTTGTACTTCACTAAGTCCACAGATTTTTGGCAGTGGTTCTGCCACACAGTAAGAAGGTGTTTTTTCTAGTGAACATGTGCTACTGCACACACATATGAAACCCACATGGGCACGCTTCCACAAACATTTTATGTGTCTGATATGCCAGACAAAATCGGAATCAAAGAAGATCATGTTCATATCTGAAAGAAAATGACTTTTCAGTTACTGCTTTCAAGCAAATCAGGACCTGTTTTATTTAGCTTCTGACAAAGCTATAAGAATATTTTCCCATCAGTGTTCCCAGGAAGTTGTTAACCATTGTGATAAATATCAGGCAATTGATGGAACATTTCTGTATTTGGAAGAAAGAAAAAAATTATGTGTAAGATAAAAATCAGTCATCTTCACCAGTTCACTTCACTCTTCTTCTCCCTAATTACAGGAATCAGATTTGAGATTAACTCTCTCAAATTTCACTTTGCAGTTTGATAAATATCTATAAAAGAGGCTCTTTCCTGACTCTGCAAGGGAGCCCCATAGGGCTCCTGGGTCACTCAATAACCCTGTGTTTGTAATAAACAACCAGCGTTTCTCTCACAGCAACTACAGCTTCACAGAGTATCTGCCATATTTTTGTTTTCCTAGTTCATTTTTTACTATATTTTCCAAGAGTTCTCTGTTTTCCATCAACTCCATCTTCCCCCTGCCCCTTATAAGATCTACTTGTGCATTTTAAGAAAGATTATTAGAAGTGAAAACAAAGCATGTAAAAATCATGCTCAGCAAATTCTCTGTTCCCACTATAAGAAAAGAACACTTCCTATTGTCTCTTTCCATGAAAATCACCGTTCTCATTTCCTTTGCTGGTAGGTATCAGAACAACAAGCAAGTTCATCACAGTGATCCCCCATTTAAAGCAAGTTTCCTAGACTGAGAGTGAATTCACAAAATTGCAGAACATCAGGGAATGGAAGGGACCTCGAAAGACTATCAAGTCCAGCCCCTCATCACAGCAGGATCCCCTACATCCGATCACACAGGAACACATCCAGGCGGGTCTAAAACGTCTACAGAGAAGGAGACTACACAACCCCCTTAGGCAGCCTGTTCCAATGCTCCGTTACCCTCACTGTGAAGAAGTTCCTTCCCATATTTATATGGAACCTACTATGTTCCTTGCACCCACTACCTCTCATCCTATCACTGGATGCCACTGAGAAGAGCCTGGCTCCATCCTCCTGACACCTGCCCTTCACATACTTATAAACATTAATTACATCACTCCACAGTCTCCTCTTTTCCAAGCTAAAGAGACCCAGCTCCCTCAGCCTCTCCTCACAAGGGAGGTGCTCCACATCTTTCATCATCCTTGCTGCCCTGCGCTGGACTCCCTCCAGCAGCTCCACATCCCTCTTGAACTTGACACAATAGTCCAGATGTGGTCTCACCAGGGCAGAGTAGAGGGGGAGAAGAATATCTTTCAATCTGCTAACCACCCCTCTTCTGATCCACCCCAGGATGCTGTTGGCCCTCTTGGCCATAAGGGCACACTGCTGGCTCATGATCATCCTGCTGGCCACCAGGACCCGCAGGTCCCTTTCTCCTACACTGCTCTCCAACAAGTCAGTCCCCAGCCTACACTGGTGCCTGGGGTTGTTCTTGCCCAGATGACAGACTCTACACTTACCCTTGTTATACTTCATTACATTTCACTCTGCCCAGCTCTCCAGCCTGTCCAGGTCTCGCTGAATGGCAGCACAGTCTGCAGGGGTGTCGGCGACACCACCCAGCTTTGTGTCATCAGCAAACTTGCTGACAGTGCTCTCTAATCCCTCATCCAAGTCATCAGTGAATAGATTGAACAGGACTGGTCCCAGCATTGACCCCTGGGGCATTGTTCTCCATCTTGGTCTCTGTTTGGAACTGTGCCGCTGTCTCTTAGAAAAAATATTTATCACTTTTGAAGAAAATTTACGGTGAAAGGATTCCTTCATCTCAACCTGTGGAGTCTTCGTTTTATTTGGATTATCCTGAATTTTAGAGATTTATGAAGATCAAGGCATTCTCTCAAAATGTCCATGGACACCACGATTTCAGGAGTTGGATAAGTGCTGTGATTTCAGAGTGAAGCAGGAGTTGTCTGCATTGGATGTTCTGGACATTTCATCTCAGTTGAGTGTAGAAGCAGTGTGACAAAACTCTGTGCATCTGTGTCTACATCTTGTGAGGAGTTTTTCCTGATGTGTGTAGGGGGAGTGAACTAAAATGTCTTGGTGCTTTTCTTCCCCAAAGTGAGTCAGTTGTTTCACTGCCTACAGATTTGTCAGTGGGTTTGTTAAACCCTCCCTTTGTGTCTGATGCTTTAGCTTTATATTGTTGGTTAAAATGCAGCCAGGGTCTCTAACCCATGGCATCAATGTCTGACTATCAAGGGGCAGATGGAAAACACCTTCCATACTGTATTGACTTATTCTGCAGCCTTGCTATAAATTTCTGAACAAGAAACAGTGGTTTCAGTAACCCAAACGGCTGGTTTCTTTAAACATTCAATATATTTTATAAGTTAAAAGCACGGGGGGTCGTTTTATTCTTGCAAAGTGGCCAGCTTAATTACTCCTCTATCTAAAATAGATCCGTATTTAAAAACCACAAGTTCATTTGAGATACTGCATAGTGACTATTCTGCCTGGTCTATAGATATGCGGCAAGTGAAATGTTTTCCTGCCTGCTAAGAGAGATTAGAGAAAATAAAAATCTCTGTTTTATGAATGCAAACATGAAAGTTACTGACAATTCTTTTTAATTAACTGGGTCATCCTGGTATGATCCCAAATGCATAATAATTAATTACCTGTAACTTCACACGTCCGTTAATTTAAACTTTTCATGCTTCGTTACCTTTCAGTGGCTTTTTCCTTTTAAACAAGGGTTCTGTTTATCAAGAGGCTGCATATTGAAGGCAATCAATTGCAAAAACAGAAGATGGGGGAAACCAGTAACAGAAGACTGAAAGAAGACTTTTTATGACTCCTTATCTTGCACTAGCAGATAATCAGTATCTTACCAAAGCTGTTAACTTTTACTTCGCTGAAAGACTAATTTCCATAGAGATAATTCAAAATCACTGATATCAAGTTGCAAAAAAAATACACCCACTGTGGATGTCACTGCTTGTTTAACATTGCCATTACCTTGAACTTAACATCAGCCTGGTGATCTCTGCATTGCTGCAATTCAAGCTAAAAGAGTAGCAATATGTAAATGAAACTTTTATCAATGAACTTTAAAGGGAAAGGGGCACCCAAGAGACGATTTTGTCATCGCTTTAGAATTGCTTTCCAAATTTCAAGGCACTTCACAATTGCCTATCAGTTCATCATGCATCTATGCTTAAACTTAATTAGAAAAATTGCTATCTGCTGTTCAACAATGCTGTAAATAACCTGGCCATAACAATTTGCCTTTTTCAATAAAAGAAACCATCAAAAATGGCATAAGTGTCATGGAAATCAATCTTCATTTTCCCTTTCCTAATCTAAGTCTCAGATTTTAGCTAAACCGCTAATGAAAAATTAATATCTGGAAAATGGGTCGATTTGTTCATCTTTCAGCCAGTGGTAAAGGGTCTATTCAAAAACTCTGACACAAGAGAGATTCTTGTCTATTTTACTGAACAAGAATCAACCCAATAATGTATAAACACTAGCCCAAATATTTAAAGGATTTCTCTGGTTAGTTCTTGTAGACGGCTGAAGTGTCACCACTGCCCTGCCTACCAAATACTTTTGGGCTATATACAGGCCTAAATACAGGAACTGATCAGTCTTACAGGCCAACAGCTCACAGATTAGTTGGAAAGATTTATTAACACCAAAGAATGCTTATAGTATTTATCTTTCCTGTCAAGCCCTGAAATTATGAGGTACAAAGACAACACAGAATCATTACTGGTAAATATAGGAGGGATCCTTAGGCAACACGAAAATAGTTCAAGTCAAAGATAAACACAGCACAGTTAAAAAGGAATTTGCTGAGAAAGCCATATCTAAATTCAAAACTAAGAGCAATTTCTAATACAGGAAGGTACAAAGAAACAGATAGATTTCAAAAAACTCTAAAGAATTCTGCTCAAGAGAGACAGAACACATCTATTGGGCTTGAGTGATAAGCCAGGTCTCTAGAACCAGCCAAACTAGTTGCCTAGAGCACTTCGGCATATCTCCAGCGTCAGTGTAAACCTCAATGCCAAATACCACTGCAGAGCTGGATGCTGCCTAAACAGCAGTCACTTCTCTCTCTACCAAAAACACTTCTATAAAGAGCACAAAGTAGTCCTTCAGGCTACTGTTTTCTCTAGAAGCCACACACACATGCCACAAGTTAAACATTTCATGCCTGGGGACATAATCACAGTCTAATTCTAGGATGCAATAGAAATACCATCCACTCCAAGAACATTTACAATTGGTCTCAAAAATTCAGTGACATCATTTCTTGCTGAGAACAGAACAATTAGAAAGAAATTTAATCTCAGATTATTTCCTGATGCTTGATGCGAGTAAATCATAAACACATCTCCTACAACTATAAAGGCAGAGGAAGATAAAGGTTGGAAAAGACTCTTTACTATGTTTCAGTAAAAACCTCTATCTTATTAAAAATAAAGGTGGCATCTTGAAATGCTTAAAAACCTAACAAGATTGGTTAATTTATTAACTACATTAGCCACGAATATGTGTCATTTTAAACGTACCTTATCTAACCAAGAAATGAAATTGAACTGTCATGAAAGCCTTGCAATCTAACCTTATATTTAGGGGTTACGTAGTTTGAAGGGCAGTAGGGGGTGAGCTCACCCCCAAGTTGTATTAAAGCTGATTTAACCACACCTATTTGCTTCAACTCAGACTGAAGCTTTCATTTGCCAAATGATGAAGACTGTGTGTTGCAGTGCCACATCAATCTTGTTTAGAATCTGCATGGAAGCTGTACTTTGCATCCCCTTGAAGGAAATACTGTTGAAGAATTTGCATATAGATCATGAGACAGAACTTCAAGCAGTTACTTTGAATCTGCCTTGAAGTGGGGCTTTGCTGTCTTTTTTGTAAGATAATTTGTGCAATGATTATTAGAGGATCAACTCAGATTTCTTTCTTTTCCCTCCTGATATGGAAACCTATAAATCAGTTTAGTCCATTGCTGTTGCAGACACTGAATCAGACTCAACAGGTAGCACTTCACAAGCAAATTACTGCCCTGGGAAGCAATGCATAACCTGTGGTGTGAATTACAGGCTATCCATTTAGTTCTGTCTGGGTCTCAGCACTGGCCAGGCAGGCTAGCTCCCACCTCTTGCCTACCACAGGATTCACAGCTCAGAAGAGCTAATGTGTCATAAAAACATTCAGTTTGTTTACTTTGAACTAAGAGCTTCTGCCTCCTCTGCAAAGGTGGAAAAGCACCTCACAAGCATTTGGTAACAGAGGCACTCCAGTTTATATGTCCTTAACTATGATCCTCAACCTAGTAAGGCCATCACAGCAATTAATTATGATACTCCACTGGCAGCACTCACAAAATCCAGTATTCACCAGAATGCGGCACCTTGTAGCAAAGCTCTGTTTGTTACAGCACCATGTGGCTGGAACACAAAGGTATTTTCATTCTGTGTGCACAACCAGAGACCACCAGACAGCCTTTGGCTCTGCTTGGAACATCCGCAGCTATGGAGGAATCTACACTGGTAGATTCCAACCCACTACATTGTGTGATTCTGAGGAACGTATTGGTTGCTATCAGCTTCTATACAACCTCACACAGCAGTTAAATTCTTACAGCATTGTGGACTGAGAAGGGTAGAATTCTAAATACAGGAAGAGCTCAGAGGGAATTTCCAGAGGAAAAAAAAAGAAGTTTTCTTAAGGAAAGAAAAAAATACTTTCTTTCTTATTGTAATTTTTTAGGATACGTTTCATTCCCTATTTTGACTCATTTTTCAAAGCCACATCAGATGTCTGTAGAAACAATTAGTTAGCAAATACAGGGTTCTTCTCTGCCCTGGAGAAAGAATCCACACAGAAAAGGTTATGATTGGTTGCAAAAAATGTTTACGACTCACGAAAAATCCAGAGGACTTACAGGAGCAGTCAGTTCTGGCACACTCGCTTGATAGGTGAGAGGTCTGCAGTCACGAGTATTATTCACTAAAACACAAGGAAGAAACATTGGTCCTAAATCATCCCCATCAAGCACATCTACTGTTAAGGTGGTTGTGCTTGTTCTCCGCTCATGAAGATTCTGGGCTCGGTCCTGTGGAGCAAATAAATTGCATTTGGTGAGACGCTCTACAGGAAAAGCTTAAAGTTAAAGCTAAGGGTACAAAACAGCACCATATATTATATATTAAAAAAGCTTAATTTTCCAAGTGTAGGAAACAGATAACAACAACTTCAGCCTCAGAGCTACAGCCTTAAAGGCTCAGAAATATGACAAAGAGGAAGAAGTTTACTTATTGAATGAAGAAATATTGTAGCACAGCTATTGCTCAGAAACAATCTAGTTTTGAGAAATTAATTTTCAGGAAATGTGTGTGATAAAGACACAACTTCTTAAATCTATATGAATGGAGCAAATTTGCATAAGATAAAAAGTCACTCGTGTCGTATTTATAGACAGGATTTGTCTCTTCCAGACTAAGAGCATACTTCAGGTCATAAATAAAAGGACTTGCACTAACTGGAAAGGAAAGCATAAGCAGTAACTATATTTCTTTTCTAAATGGCAGTAGAGAGATTCTGGACTGTAATTTTAAAATAAGCAAAATTTAATACCTTCCTATCCCCAGTCAAAAAACCCAAACCAGAACAGCCTGAGGAGATGTAACATGCCTGCTTTAGAAGACTGAAGAACGCACCTGCCCACAATAAAGTAGCTATGTTGCTGCATCCCCAGAAGGTCTCTGCTGGGTGACAGGTTCCTACTAATGTGTTGTGGTTTGGCTTTTTTGTAAAAAATTTTTGGTACCTCAGTGCAGCCTTGGTATTGCAACTTCCTTACTGTCTCCTTTACTCCTTTCTAGATGGTACAGATTCACAGAATCACAGAACTGCCTGGATTGGAAGGGACCTCTAAAGGTCAACTAGTCCAACCTCCCTGCAGGTCTTCAGAAACAGTCCCTTTCCAGCCTTCCTGTAGTCCTGTTCAGGGACTGGAATGTCACTATCAGGTGCCCCTAGAGCCTCTTCTCCAGGCTGAACAACCCCATCTCCTGCAGCCTTTTCTTGTAGCAGAGGGGTTCCAGCCTTCTCATTGTTTTCATGGTCTCCTCTGGACTCGCTCCAACAGGTCCATGTCCTTCCTGTATTAAGGGCTCCAGAGCTGGATACAAGACTTCATATGACGTCCTACCAGAGCAGAGCAGAGGCACAGAATCACCTCTTCAATCTGCTTGCCACAGCTCTGACAACCAACTCCACTTTCCTACATGGGCTGTGTTTCTGATTTGCAACTTGTTGCTTGTGCCACAAAGGTTGTCTTGTAACACAAACTGAGCAAGGCTTTTTACCAGTAATTATATATCTAAGCTTCCAACAACCTAAGTAAAACTGAAGTAAGATATTCTGGAGGAGTATCAGACCTGGTATTGCAGTGAGACGACTTCTGTTCTCTGAAAAACCCACACTTGCAAAATAAAACCCCATCTAAATCAGTGGCACAAATGGTTTAAGACATCTATACTTACATTTGCTTGAACAATGACATAATAACGAGTCTTTTCTTCATAATTGAGTCGTTCCCGTAGAACTACAGCTCCAGACAATGTAAGAGGAATATCAAAGGTTCTATTGGAAGTCTGCAAAAGTTCAAACAGAATGGTAAAATGGAACATATTTCAAAGATAAAACACACTCTGGACGGTCCATAGAGAGATGAGTGACTGGATGACACACCAAAGCTACATATACTTTCCAGATTAAAGATTTTAATGTTTTCTGTGTTTTTTCCCCACCTAATTTACTGTGTAAGAATCCCACAGTAATCTGTCCATAACAGAATTCTCTCTGATTCTTCACATGTACCTTATTCCAATCACAAGCCAAAGTCTAGCTATCCTTCTCCTTACAGGTTTACCACGCACTAGAGATTAAAATAAACTCTAATTATACTTCTTGCTATTCTGGATTTCATTAAGGAGTAAACACATGGAAAACATTAATGCTGCACACTTAGGTGTCAGTCTGCACTTGAGGGATATGGGGTTGTTTAGCATAAAGACAAGGAGGATGATGAGAGACCTTACTGCTCTCTACAACTACCTGAAAGGTGGCTGGAGTGAGGAGAGGGGACAGCCTTTTCTCTATGTGCCAAGATGTTGTAGTTTGAAAATTACCAGAATTTTCAGATGCACAGATTTGTGCTTTCATGAAGAACAAGTTATGCTACTTTAAGAGGATCCCCCTCTCGTCAGTGACCTGTCCTGGGTGCAGGTGACACTGTCCCAAGATCCGCCCTAAGGAGTGTAGCTAGGTAAGAAGATAAAAGGCATGGTTACCATGAGCCCTGTCTCTTTTTTGGTGGGGGCTTTCAATCCAGCATGGGGGCTAGAGCCTCGTGCTAACTCACATCCCCCTTCCTGGGACAGTTTGGGGTGGGGGTTTTAAAGACGGCTTCCACCAGCTCCCTCACCCTTTTCCCTCACTGGAAATGGGATGGAGTGAGCTCACCGGGTCCACTCTGCTCCCGTAAATGGCAGGATGGAGGAGGATGGCCCCGCACGATGCTGACCCCGGAATGCCAGGAGAGAGAGGAGAGGAGAGGGTTGTGGAATCCTCTCAGCCACATGCAGAGTGTGCATGTGGGCCCCCTGCTGATGTTCTCCATCTTGGGCCCCACACTGATCAGCAGGAAGAGAGACTGTCATTTCTGCCACTGAGAAAGACGTGAGGATACCTGAGTATTGGGGAGAATTCCTCAGAGCTTAGCTGAAGAAAGCAGAACAACTCAAAAATCCTTAAACCTTGGGCATGAAAGACAGAGTCTGGGCTCTTTGTTTGAATGCATGTCTCCTGCACTGAAGGATGCAGTTAAGGTTCTGAGGAATCAGTCCCAATGAGCGCTGAGCTCGAAAAGCTATGCTGAAGAATTGAAGAAATCACCAGTCTGTGAAAACAGCCTAGGTGCCACTATACCGCAGGCAGGGGTGATGCATGAATAATAGAGAAGATGATGGTACTTGTCTGTACTCGACTGACATGCTCTTTTCCCCCAGAACTGTGATGTGAAAAAAGACACAAGGACCGATATGATGGTGATCTCCCACTGTATTTTTCTCAGAAATGGCATTTGTGACAGTTTCTAGTTTGTGTGCACTAACATGCTTAACTTTTTCTTTTCTGTATACAGTTATAGAGTTAATAAACCCTTTTCCACTTTCCCTAAGCTATCCATTGTCTGTCGAATTTATCTAAGATCTCATCGAGACCTAACTGCTTTGTTTTCTGTTTCTTTATCTTTAATTGTGGTCTTGAACCCACCACAGAAGTGATAGGACCAGAAGAAATGACTGCAAGCTGCACCAGAGGAGGTTTAGGGTGGATGTTAGGAAGAATTTATCCACTGAAAGGGTGATAAAATATTGGAACAATCTGCCCAGGGTAGTGGTAGAGCTACCATCCCTGGAGGTACTTTAAAAACAGATAAGCATAGTCCTCAGGCACATGGTTTAGGGGTGACCTGGCAGTGCTGGGTTGAAGGTTGGACCAGATGATCTTCTGTATTCTGTATTCTGAACTGTTAGGAAGAAGCAACACNGGCAGTGCTGGGTTGAAGGTTGGACCAGATGATCTTAAAGGTCCCTTCCAACCAAAAATGTTCTGTGATTCTGTATTCTGAACTGTTAGGAAGAAGCAACATGATCTCAGCAAAACACTTTTCCCAAACAGTCTGTATCCTGCTGCAATATGGCACAGAAATGCAGTCGTTCCACGGTGACTTAAAGCTTTTCAGGAGTAAGTTTGTGCCATAGGTCCTTCACAGTTCCACATCAGTTCAACCCATTGATCTGTCTGCAAAATTCATTTATTCCTGCCGCAACTCAGGCTGCAGGCAATTTTGAGGCAATTAAAATAGGCACCATCACATCTCTTTCATTTCCATCACTGTTTTGTGGGGAAAGGAGAACCACTTATGTTCTTTTGAAGTAAACAGTTGATAAAACAATGTCTTAATATCCCTAACTTCGAGTATGTCCTGGAATTTCAAAGACAAGAAAATGCCTTTACTACAGTAGTCTTCATAACTTAAAAAATTTGTTAGCCCATACTGTTGAATATGGGCAAGCAAATTGAGAATGGGGAAAGTGACCAGCATAACAACTCAACTCACATCTTGGAGAGCTGGTATGTGAAACACTAGCAGAGCAAAAGCATGATGTATATCCCCTAAATCCAGATAAACTTCAGCTGTTTATTCTGAATCCTGACCAAACACAATACACAATGAACACAATGAACCTCAGCAAAGTTAGCTAGCAAGGAGGGAATCCAAAGCTTGTTTTGAGAATCAATTTGTCTTAATTACCTTCAGGTATAAACAGAGCCCTCAGAGATCTAACAATTCATTCTGCACTGGGAGTCCGAACCTTTTTGGCAAGTTAATTGACTTGATACTTGGCTTTTAACAGCTAAGAACTTTTTATGGCACTCCCTTACACGATAGCTAGAGATTAGCCCTATGCCAAGTGGGTTCTGCACTTATTTTTCTCCTTGACTTTTATATATCTTCCCAATTAAACATCAAAGTAATTAAGTTACGATGAATTTCCATAATAACACCTCTTGTTTTTACAGTTGGGCTGTTGTTTTTTTTTCCCCCCAAATGGCTAAATTAGTCTCTGACGAAACTTACAAGCTATAATCAGTCTGCTTTTCCAAAGGAAAGAGACTATGCCTTCAGTTCAAACACCACTGTGGGCATCTAAATCACACAATAGAGTGGGATCCCAGAAGTACAAGAGTAAAGATAATTCCCACTAAGGTGTACACATAATTTCTGAGTATGGTATGATTGTTCTTCAGGCTGAGGAAGAATATCTACTTGTAGCAGACACTATGCAATAACTTTCCAGCAAATTGTCAGCTGGAATGAAGCAGTTTACAATGATGAGCAATCATCTTTGTCAAGCCCCCACACAAAAAGCATCAGTAGGTAGAGCAGAGTTATCTACATAAAGGCTACCTACAGATGAAAGAATTGGAATTATTTAATCCGGAATCAAAAGAGCTGTAATGCAAAGATGCAATAAAGCAAATAACTACTCCAAGGAAGCTATCCCAACCTGGGGAATCCCTTGCTATACTTTGCAGTCACTGTTGAAGGCATTTAACAGAGCAAGAAAAAACAACAAAAATTAGAAAATGTTTTATTAACTCTTTCTCTGGCGAAACACCAGACCAAATCGCTGAGACATGCTATAGTGTCCTTCTGTTGCTAGTTAGTTGAACCTCTGCTGAACTTGAGGCTCGTGTCATTGCTTGAGATGCTTTTAGAGTGATTCACCAGGGTGTCTCTGAAAAAAGGGTTGTTAAAATTGCTTTAAATTTGCTATGAAAATGTATATAGACGCTTTAAAGTCACCCACGAGCAAAACCTTGTTCTAATACAGAAATCTTAGAATCATAGGATTGTCTAGGTTAGAAAAGATCTTTAAGATCATTGAGTCCAACCTTTAACGCAACTGTACCGAGCCCACTGTAAACCCTGTCCCTAAGCTCCAGATCTACACAACTTTAAAACACACCCATGGATGGGAATTCATGGAAAGTGATCTTTAACTATCAATGATACAATAAGAAAAGTCAGAATGTCTCTTTTGAGAGTAACTTAGACATGTCTATTAATACTTCTTTAGCTACGAATGTATAAGGTACAAAGATGTAGGAGTAAACAGAGCTGCCCATCAGGGACTGAAGATACATAAGAAAACTAACATGTGCCTAACCGACTCGGGAGAAGACAAGGAATTACTGATGATTGATATTGAAGTAACCAGCTGCTCAAAGCAGGTCAGTGAAAGGGAAAGTAAATTCAGCTGTGTTTACAGCAGGGCTCAGAGCCAGGGAGTCTATTCTACATCATGGAGGAAAGCAGTTCTTTCTACAGTCCAATAGCAACCTCTTAATTCTTTGTTGCTCCAAAGTATGTAGCATACAGATACACACCTGAACAAGAATTAAAAGAGATCCAAAAGCAGAATCATAGCATTATTCAGGCTGGAAAGGATCCCTGGGATCATCGAGTCCAACCATCAACTCTACTCTGCAAAGGTCAACCTTAAATCAGATCCCCCAACATGACAGCTAAATGACCTTTCAACACATTCAGGGATGGAGGCTCAACCCCCTCCCTGGGCAGCCTGTTCTGAGGTCTCACTGCTCTTGCTGTGAAAAAATTGTTCCTCATGTCCAGCTTAACCCTCCCCTGATGCAGTCTGAAGCCCTTCCCTTTTGTTGTACTGCTAATCACCTGTGAGAAGAGACCAGCAACCACATCTCTACAACATCCTTTCAGGTAACTGTAGGAAGAAATGAGGTCTCCCCTCAGCCTCCTCTTCTTCAAACCGACCAGCCCCAAGTATTTACCTTGTCATTGGGATTGTACTGGATGACATACTCTATCTGGCCATTCGGACCATCATCAATGTCAATAGCACCATTGTTTCCAGAAAATCCTGTAAAGATGGTTGTTCCAACTGGAGTTAACTGCAACAACAGAGAGAGACAGATACCCATTAAAACTTTGAGGTGTACAACAACATACCAAGTGTGTTTGCAAAGTCTTTGCTTTTCTTCTTCCATAGCTGTGGGTTAATAATGCAACATTAATCTTCCTCCCCTTCTTTGCCCCTTTGTTTGCACCTATTTGGCCACAATGTTCTCTGACTAACTAATGTTAAGCATCCCATCAAAAATTTAACGGATTTCCATTTTTTTTCTGCAGTTCACCTCCATTAGGACAGAAGTCCCATTTGTTTTCAAAAATTGATATTTAAAAAGAATCCTCTTTAAACTGAAAGAGTTAATGAAATAAATATAAATTGATTTTAAAAATAAACTCTACATTTTCACACTCTGGAAATAAAGATGAGCTGCAAAAGTAAAGAGAACTTACTTAAAATGACAATGTAAACAGCACCAGAAAAATGTTATTACAGACAAACACAGACACACAAAGAGCTTTACGGCTTTAAACAAACACAAGAACAATGCACTTTTTCCAATATTTTGCTGGAACCAACTGAATACCCATAAAATTCTATGTTGAAAATTAATCCATTTAAAACTATCCTCACATAGATAAACAACATGAAATCAAGGCCCATTGAGAGCAAGGACAAGAGCCCAACTGACTTCCTGGGAGTCATTATTTCAGAATTCTAACACTCAGATAACTTTGTGAGTAATCAATGTGAAAGAGAAAAACAACTGAACAAACAGTTCAGACGGAACATTATTCCTAGTTGTGTTTCCTGCTGCTACTCTCACACCCACAGTTTTGGTCTTTGAAATCAGAGAGACCCACTGACCCATTTTATTTCCTTCAAATTTTAGTTGTTGCCTATCTTTAAGCAGCAACTGAAAAGGCTGAAAATGGTATAAAAAGAGAAGGTGACAAATGACAGTGTCCTTCAAAACATGGCTCCAAATGTGAATGATATTTCACTTCTGTATTTGGTAGTTCACGCTACAAACCAAATAACTAACTGTCTATTTCCTCCTAGTTCTTGATCTTGTTTTATTTATAGAACTGTTAATTATGAGCTTAACACTGGCAGAGGTCTCTGAGAAATATTTGCAGGGATGACAATACTGAATCTCTGCCTTGTACCTCTCATACAGCAGCAGCCTTTCAAGGCTCGAGGAGAGCAGTCAGTTCAGGAACACAAGCCTTGCCTGGCAGAATAAACCAGCCAACTGTCCTAAACCAAGGAAGACACTGATAAACTGTGTGCAAAGGGAAGAAAGGGGCTTTCTGAAATTTGTCTAAGTGGACAGAAGTCCAAAGTAACTTGAAAACCAGTTTGGAACTACTAAAGAAGAGTTTCCTGACACTAACAACGGGCAGACCAGGGCTAGCTGTGACACATCCACCCAGATACACTCTCACCCTTTTCCTCAGGAGGAACAGAGAAGGAAAATCAGATAAATATGCCTGAGGGTTAAGACAGGCAGACAGATTCCTTTCCTGTTACTCTCACAGGCAGAACAGCCTCAACATACTGTCAATTAAAAGTAGCGAGAGCGCCGGTCCCCAAACATTATTTTATTGAGGTTTCTGGGTGATATGGGGGTTCCCTGAACAGGAAAGCTCAAGGGAGAAGGGAAGACAGCTGCTGAGGTTTGGATACTCTCGTGGGAGCAGCTGGGCAAACACCACGAGGGGTGCGGACCTGGAGCTCTTTAATGGAGGCAAAACTGGAAGTTGCACTCAGACCACACGCAGCAGTGACAGCGCCAGTCCCTGAACGCTATTTTATTGAGGTTTCTGGGTGATCTTGGGGTTCCCTGAATGGGAAAGCTCAAGGGAGAAGGGAAGGAAGCTGCTGAGGTTGGGGTACTCTCGTGGGACAAGCTGGGCAAACACTGCAGGGGGTACAGACCCGGAGCTCTTTAAGGGAGACGAAACTGGAAGGTGTGCTCAGTCTGCACACAGCAGCGAGAGCGCTAGCTGCTTTAGCTGCCTCAGCTACCAGGGGGCAAAAAATAAAACAACCAAAAAAACCAAGGTAACAACATGGCAGCAGAGGAGGACCAGGTTTTGGTCACCACTGCACATGCATATGGGAACCCAAACAGAGGTCCCCCACCAAGATGAGGCTGTGTATGTGACAGGCTGCCAAGAATACAGCACTTTTTGGCCGTATTCTTCCTGGCTGCGTACGGTGCGAGCAGGTAGATTATCTGCTTGACCAGGCAGCACAGCTGCAAAATGAGGTTGAAAGGCTGCAAGGTGAACTAGGCTCAGAAAGGCTCAGGAGAATTAGAGAGGCTGAAATAGAGGTAGACTGGTGGAGGAAGGCTCAGCAGTCTGGACAACGGCTACATAACAGCCAGATTCAGGGGTGGGGCCTGTATCCTATAGTTCTCAGGTGGAGGAGAGAAGCCCAAGTAGAAGGGGTGAGTGGAGCCAAGTGCAGCGTCATGGCAGAAGGCGAGTAACACCCTCATCTGGCTCACTTCCCCAGGTGCCACTGAGTAATAGATATAAGCCCCTATTGGAAAACAGCCAATCTAACAAGGATATGGACTGGAATCAGCTGTGCCTCCACCTGGGTACATCTAGTACAACACTAAATAATAGTTTAATCAATAAAAATTGGGTAATGATATCAACTCTTTAGTGGAAAGAGCCAGACACCATGACAGCTTGTCATGAACATCTCTGGTGTCTAGACAGAAAAAACCCCAATTTTTCTTGTCAATGCCCCCAGCTTTGGGGGTATCAGCTGTGCAGCAGGCTCGAAAGCAGGGACCCTGCTGTCAAATCCCACTTGTCTTAGGTGGCCTCCATATTCCTCAGCACTGCTGCAAAAGAGTGTTCCCTTTTTCACACCTGCAGACAGATCATAGAACCACATAATCATCATGGCTTAATAGGACCTCCGGGATCATCAAGTCCAACCTTCATCCCAATAGCTCCCTAACCACTAGACTAGAGCCTCAAGTGCTCCAACTACTTGTTTTTTAAACACCTCTAGAGATGGTGATTCCACCACTCCCCTCGGCAGCCTGTTCCATTACCAACTACTCTGTGAGGAAAGAACTTCCTCAGATCCAATCTAAACATCTCCTGATGCAATGAGGCTGTTTCCTCTTGTCCTATTATTAGTATTTTGGGAGAAGAGACCAGCAACAGCCTCACTACAACCTCCTTTTTGCTAGCTGTAGAGAGCAGTAACGTCTCATCTCAGCCTAAATAATCCCAGTTCCCTCAGTCACTCTTGATAAGGCCTAGTTGCCAGACCTCTCACTAGCCAGCATGCATTCAGGAGAGGGAGAAGTTAGTGCTAGAAAATGAACAACAGTGATCTATTTCAGTAACTCCTCTAACATCAGAACAAGCCAAGGTGGTGTTTGTGCTTCTGCTAGCTGGATGCTCTGATGCATCATCCTGAATGGTGAGACTGCTGCACCGGGTACCTCTTCTACAGCAGCTGGGGACTAAGGAAATTCCGGACCTACCCACATGCTCACAGCTGGAATACGCTGGGAGTCATTACACTTTTCAGAAGCATATGAATGCTTGGTTTCCATTGTATTCAGCCAGCAGCTCTACTCAGCAATGGTTATTTGCTTCATTTCACTGAGAACAACTCTACGAGGGTACTGACAGGGTGCAGATAAATGGTGGCTAACATTAAAAGTCTCCAGCACGGCCAAGCACATCATTAAGCGATAACAAAGGAGACAGTTGTAAAAATGAAATAGCAGGAAACACCAGAATTACAATTGCATGCTCTTAGAGCAAAAGTCAAAAGCTGAAGCCTTGGATTCAGTGTGCTACATCCAAAATAACTAAATGCAGACCTTCCTGAATCTAATACACAGATTTCTAGTTTATCTACATTTTCTTTTGTGCAATATAAATGATATTAGAAAGGACACTTAAAAAAAAAATCCCACAACACTCTTTCTTTCTTAAAGTTATGAAAATTTACTCATTAGTCTCAACTTTCGAGCCTGCCCAACATCTCATATTAGAAATGTGACTTCAGTCTATGGACAAAATTAGATGAGGTCTTAACTAAATGTCTCAATTGCCATTTCTAATTAATTAATTTCACCCAATAAATTGTGCTTTTATACAGAAGTACTACTGCATTGTTCTGACAGAGGGACCTGGGGGTGTTAATCAACAAGCGACTGAACAGGACCCAGTAGTGTGCCCATGGGACCAGGAGACCAAATGGCATCCTGGCTTGTGTCAGAAACAGTGTGGCCAGCAGGAGTAGGGAGGTGATTGTTCCTCTGTTTTGAGCACTGGTGAGGCCTCACCTAAAGTACTGTGTCCAGTTTTGGGCACCTCAATGCAAGAGAGAGATCAAAGGGCTGGAGTGGATGCAGAGGAGGGCCACAAAGCTGGGGAAGGGCCTGGAGAATAAACCTGATGAAGAGTGAAGGCTCTGAGGCTGGTTAGTCTGAGGAACAGGAGGCTGATGGGAGACCTCATCACTCCCTACAGCCACCTGAAAGGACATTCTAAAGAGGTGGGTGCTGGTCTCTTCTCACAGGTGATTTGCAGTAGACAAGAGGGAAGGGCTTCAAACTGTAGCAGGGGAGGGTTAGGCTGGACATGAGGAACAATTTTTTCACAGTAAGAGCAGTCAGACCTCCAAACAGGTTGCTCAGGGAGGGGGTTGAGTCCCCATCCCTGGATGTGTCGAAAGGTCATTTAGCTGTCATGTTGGGGGATCTGGTTTAAGGGTGAACTTTATGTAGAGTAGGGTTGATGGTTGGACTCAATGATCTCAGGGGTCTTTTCCAACTTGAATGATGCTACGATTCTTTACTGACATGAATAATCCTACTGTTCTTGTTTAAATAAGGATTACTTCTTATTCTATGACTATGTGAACAGCCTGTGATGAACTGCATTCCTAGGACTGGTAATATGGGAATGAAAGGCCTGTTTTTCTATCAAATGGCATGGAAATACCTAAAGCACATATCAAAAGCTAAAAGAATAGGCTTAAAGACTGGGTTTGATCTCACACAAACATAAAACAGGACATTTGAATACATGCGTTTGTGCAAGCAGAACTTACTGGTTAATCAGATTTTTCACACTGACAGGAAGCACATTGAGATAATTTTTATTTTATATATATATATACACTATTTGTACACATATATTAGTGTGCACTATTAATATACACTATGTATGACTAGCACTATCAGTAGTACCATGTATGATTAAATATATACTATTTTATATATAATTTCTCAAAACCACAATCATATTAATTCTTTAGTAGGTAAACACACTCTCTAGACAGTGTGCACCCATTTCTCCCCAGTTTCCAACTCAGTTCATTCTCCACAGAAATATTGCACCAACAAGTCTGGGAGATGGAAATATGCCTGTGGAGGGGCTTCTTTTGTTTTGCTGCCTTTCAGAAGGTCCCAAAAATGGGTCCAGCAATTGTTGCTTGAAGTATCTAATAGCTCAACTTGGTTCCTTCCCATAGGACACAACTATTATAGAGAATATTTGCAGAGGCATCAGAGTCTCTATAGGACTCTTGAGTATCTCCTGCAGAAAAGGACTGCAGTTACACAGAAAACATTTTGACCATGCTGCCTTACCTCACACAGTACCAAATGTTAGGAACTATAAAGGAAAAATCGTATGAGTGTGACAGCCTGAGGATAATAACCTTACCAGGAATTCAATGCACTGAAAAAGAGCCACAACAAGAAGAAACAAGTACGGTTTCCAAAGAATGCAATTAGACAAATGGAGACGAAATGTACACAATCAATCTTATTTTTCCACAGTCAACAGATGTAATGCTTACAAATTTCCTTCAACGTGACTGATGGCTATTGCAAGTCAAGATGCAGATAGGAATGTTCATCACTTCCATAAAACATTTTGAAAATAAATTTTCCTATTATGGCCTATTTACAAAGTTTAAAATGAGTAATTTTTCACAGTGGCCCTCAACAACAGAGCAAAGTAAGATTTACAGTTTATCATTCTGAGCTAATATTCTTTTGATGATGTCTACCTGCAGAGATTAATTATTTCAATACCACAAGGAAAAATGTGTGAATAATTATACCAGAAGACACGAAAATTCAGCACAGGTTATAATTCTCAGCAGCCCAAAGCCAAAGTTTGAAGATGACTGAAGCTGAAGAAACACACTCATTTTGCAATGGATTCCCATCTCTGCCAAATTACGGGGGGAAAAACAACTAAAACAAATCTCAAACCAAAAACCATAAAACTTTGGTTTAAAAGCAGCTCTCAGATTATGTATGAAAACATCATCTTTTGCTTTATGAAGAGTGGCTGAGGTAACTGGGATTATGTTTTAGTCCAGGGAACAGGAGGCTGAGACGAAACGTTATTGCTCCTAAAAGGAGGTTGTAGCAAGGCTGTTGCTGGTCTCTCCTCCCAAGTTACTAATGACAGAACAAGGGGAAATGGCTTCAAGTTGCATCAGGGGAGGTTTAGATTGGATCTTAGGAAGAAGTTCTTTCCTGAGAGAATGGTTTGGCAATGAAACAGGCTGCCAAGGGGAGTGGTGGAATCATCATCCTTGGAGCAGTTAAAAAATGAGCAGCTAGAGCACTTGAGGCCACGGTCTAGAGAAAAGGGAGCTATTGGGATGAAGGTTGGATTTGATGATCCTGGAGGTCCTTTCCAGCCACAACAGAACTGGACAGGCTT
Source organism: Rhinopomastus cyanomelas (assembly GCA_013400115.1). NCBI lineage: Eukaryota > Metazoa > Chordata > Aves > Bucerotiformes > Rhinopomastidae > Rhinopomastus > Rhinopomastus cyanomelas. The sequence continues at coordinate 188,939 of VXBP01000819.1, read as the reverse complement.
GGTCAATGGGGAGAGGCCAACAGTATAAGGTTTAATAGAGCAAAGTGCACTACACTTTGGCCACAATAACCCCCCGCAGCTACAGACTGGAGGATGAGTGGCTGGAGAGCAACCTGGCAGAGAGGGACCTGGCAGTACTGGTTGAAAACCAGCTGAATTGGAACCTGCAGGGTGCACAGGTGGCCCAGAAGGCTAATGGTGTCCTGGCTTGCATCAACAATAGTGTGGCCACCAGGATGAGCAACGTAATTCTTCCCCTGTACTCACCATTGGTGAGGCCTCCTCTTGAGTACTGGGAGTAGTTCTGGGATCCTTACTTCAAGAAAGAGATTGAGGGGCTGGAGCAGGCCCAGAGGAGCAAGGAGGCTGGGGAAGAGACTTGAGGGAAAGTCTGATGGGGAGAGGCGGAGGGAGCTGGAGGTGTTTAAAAAAGGAGGGTGGGTTTTTTTTTTTTCCTTTTAACTAATTATCTATTTCATTTATAAATGCTGTGATGATAACTCTCTGCTTAAAAAACTCAATGTTATTTTAGGGAAATACATTCTACATTATACTTTAAACTAAGAAACTAAACTTTAAAACTGATTACATTACAGGCTCCATAAATATTCATGAGTATGAGAACAACCATACTACAAGTCATGTGAGAAGTCCATACTTTTAACAGAACGCAGATCCTCCTGTATTACACAATCAATAAATATGTAATGATAATTTTTATCCTTAGATGTAAAAGACACAGGGGAACATTAATGTCTCTACACATTTCAATTTTAGATCACCTTAAGACTATGTGAACAACAGAAGAAGCCACGTAAATCTGACTTGGCAAAAGCCAGAACAGATCCAGATTATACATACACTATCTATGTATAAATACTTCTCAAGATTTTTAGTACCCAGATGAAGATACTTAGAATCATAGAATCATTTAGTTTGGAAAAGATCTTTAAGACCATCGAGTCCAACCATTAACCTAACTCTATCACGCCCAATGCTAAACCCTGTCCATACCTACAAGACTTGCAAACATGTGTAGGGATGGCAATTCAATTCCCTGCCTGGGCAACCTCTTCCAAGGCCTGATAATCCTTTCAATAAAGAAGCTTTTCTTAATGTCCAACCTGAACTGTCATCAAGGTTCAACTTGAGGACATTTCTTCTTGTCTTATCGCTTGTTACTTGTGAGAAGAGACCAACCCCCACCTCTTTACAATCAGTAGAGTGGGAAATTATGATAGAACTCAGCTCAATGATAGAGATGAAACAAGATGCCATGACAAAAGGCTAAACAACACTTTGAAAAAGGAAGGAAAGTACGGACCATGGCATTTTCCTAAGAGAGACCATTTAGTTAGCATATTATTATATGTGTTCACAAGCAATGGAGAAAGAAAATAATTGGTCAAGAGTTATTACATCCACTGAGTTCACTCTAAAGTATTTTATAACTGCAAGTGTTGAAGGCTTGATTGCACTGGCTTGGAAAGCACCACTTCACGTTTCCTACTCTACTTGAGCATCTATAGAGACCACCAACAGAGGAAATACAAAGGATTAGCATATCTTTTAGTCTAGTTTAGTACACACATTCTAACTAGTCAAGCATAACATCTGAAATATCTTTTTCTGTAAACCAAATCATCACTATGTTACCAAACCTGAAGCCTTCTAGAGAAATATGGGTTTAATTTTAAACTATGGATTTTCATGTGGAGATGTGAAACTAGGATTTACATTGCTATTACAACAACCCTCTGCTTCTTTTACAAATTAATTGAATGATATTGTGGACAGTTAAAATATAAAGAACACTTAAAAAACATTCTATTGCTCTGAAATGTAATTTTATCCTGTCATTTCAGAAACTGAAAAATTACATGATATTCCACAGTTATTTGTCACATATTACAGACGTCAATAACTATATTGTAGTTTTCATAGGATCATAAAATGTACTGGGTTGGAAGGGACCTCCAAAGGGCCTCTAGTCCAACCCCATGCAGGGAGCAGGGACATCCTCAGCTACATCAGGTTGCTCAGAGACTTGTCCAGCCTCACCTTGAATATCTCCAGTGTTGGGCCCTCAACTACTTCCCTGGACAGCCTGTTCCATTGTTTAACCCTCTTCCTGATAAAGAACTTCTTCCTAACAGCCCTTCTAAATCTCCCCTGCTCTAATGTGAAGCCATTGTCCCTTGTCTTACCACTCCATGCCTTCGAAAGTGATCCTATGAAAGAGTCCCTCTGCAGCCTTCTTGTAGGGCCTTTCAGGGACTAGAAGATTGATATCAGGTCCCCCTGGAGCCTTCTCTTCTCCAGGCTGGACAATCCCAGCTCCCTCAACCTGTACCCATAGCAGAGAGGCTCCATCTCCCTGATCCTTTTTGTGGCCTCTTCTGGACCTGCTCCGTCAGGTACCTGTCCTTCCCGTACTGAGGGTTCCAGAGCTGGATGCAGGACTCCAGGTGAATTCCCACTAGAGCAGAGCAGAGGGGTAAAATCCCCTCTTTTGATCTGCTGACTACACTATGTTACTGATACAAAAGAAATGTTTATATTTAAGGTCACAAACAAACTAAAACCAGAAGGTCAGAGGCAATCAAAAAATAACCACAAAACCCCCATTCCAGCCCATTTCCATAGTTAAATTCACTAGAGGCTACCATTAAAAACATGCAGTCATTCGCTAAAACCTTTGAGAAAGTCTGAGCTGCTTTACAAACTTTTAGTTTTTGGTTAATTAATGAGAGCGTTAACCCACTGGGTACTTATGAAGGGCACATGTGCCACGTCAGAAGCTACAACCACAACAGTGATAAAAGAAAGAAAGAAGCTAATTAAATCAAGACTGCAGCTAGTGAAAAGAGCAACACAGCATTTTGCCTTCTAAAACAAGGAACATTACCAGATTTTTTAATATAAATCATTTTAAATGGTGCATTTTTCACTCTGCCTTTGGGACTTACATCTAATTAGGGAAAATCCTTGCTTCCTTAGCATTACAGCAGTGACACACCACCTGCCTTCAGTTTTATTGCAAGAACTACGCAGCTCTTGGAATTTATCTGGGAACTGCATCACATCCCGTACTTCAGACTCATGTTTATATTGCCTTTACTCAAGGCCTTTACTCTGCAGCAAGTCTGCAAAACCATATAAACTACAAGAAATACCTAACTACAGGATTACCATTATAATTATCAATATAATGACAAGAAACTACAAGCAAAACAATTTAAAAGCAAAAGGAGGACTTTACTGGTATTCTGTTACCTCAAAATTCCGGTGGTAAGAAAAAACAGTAGATGAACTCTCAATAATTAGACGGAAGGGAAATTATCTCAATTTCAAAGGTGTCTCCAGCCAGGAGAGCAGTAAGTTTCAATAACCTGTACAACCTTATCTCGACTTCAGGTCTCTACTCAAAAATAATGTGTGAGGTTTGTTTTTTTGCTCCATGCTTTGGGTTTGATAAGATCTAAACTCATTACCTAACTCTCTGAGACACTCTTTCCAGGGGCCTAAGGAGGTGTCCTGCGCATCACTACACACTTGGTCATCTAGAAAATGGCAGCAATAGCAACTACAAACGGTGAAAAACTCAGTCTCCCAAACACATAAAACCATGAAGTTGTTTTTTTTTTTGAAACAGCAAATCAATTCTACTAAAATCAAACATGAAAGCAGTCATGCTCTTGCACAGGGCACAACCCACCCCCAAAGCAAGCCTCAACAGTCTCATAATGTGCAGTACATACTTAAAAGATGTATTTTCTTAAATGCGACTCTAGTGCTTGCAATTTTAACTGCAGAAAAATGACTTTTTCTTTTAGTGTAGATGGCTCCACTCATGCTTGTATCTTCCCGCTTCTTATTACTAAAGCCCCATGATACTAACTTACTGAAAACACAGATCCTTTGCACTGCTTATTAGGAGAACATTCAATCCTTAATAGAATAAAAACCTCAACTATAAAGTGAAATGATGTTGTACCATGTCAAGAAATAAATGAAAACTTTCCTTCAAGTACTATGGAATGGTCCGAAGCACAGCTCTTAATTCCACATAAAGCAGAATGATTCCACTGACAGCCATCATTTAATAATGAGAAACAGCAATAAACCAAAGTTGCTCTATGTCAAGCTTCTCTATTGTTAGTAAAGTCTTTGGAACTATTCCCTTGACTTTTGTCATCAATACATTTGGTTTACTTCCAGGTTTGCTGATGTAACGGCACAGCACTGTAAAACAAGTTGCAAATGTCACAGAAATCAATGTGTCTTTCATTGCTACACCATCTCCGGACCCCAGTCTTCTCTGCAATATTACAAACCATCTGATGAAAAATGCGTGCATTTATTAAGAGAAACTTCTTTGCATTTATTGAAAAAAAGGAAGAACAGCTTACATGCTAAAAGCAGAAGTGTATCTTCTCTGCAACGTTTTTCTACTTTAGAACTAGAAGGGCATTTAAAACAATGGAGCTGGTGAGAAGTGGAAGAATAGGATGCTGGCATTTAGCAATGACCCCACATGAAGGAGAAGAAAAGATAAGCAGGTCTGACCTCATTTACTGCCACGTAGTATCGCTGCTGCTGGAACTGAGGCGAGTTATCGTTCCTGTCTCTCACCACAATCCTCACTTCATGGTTGATAATGGTGCCGACCTTTTTGTTAACACACTGGACTTGCACCACAATGGACTGAATGGACATTGGCGGCTGTAAGGGAAAATACATTTTTATCATGTGCAGTCCAAATCTGAACTAACAGTTCAGCTTCGCAGTGCTCTTGATGGTGGCTCAGGATCACTTATAGCCCATCAGCCTGTCTGTGTTATGTTTAATGTTCTATGTCTGGACTGAAAAGCTTCTCTAAGAGAGTCCTCACTAGAATTCATGCTGGCAATATTTCAAGTAGGACCCATATGTCTGAAAGCTGCATTTTGCAGACCGAGCTTTGCCAGCTCTGTTTCCTAACACAGAAATAAAAATCCCCAGCACGATTAGTCCTTCACACCTCACTTGAGAGCAGCAACACAAAACCCCCCACATCTTCTGAACATCTTCTGATTATTGAAAGATACCTAGAAAATGTCACCCATTTTAACCTTTGTTTTATTCATACTGGAATTTAAAGGTCAAGTCAGAAATAAATCCAATATGCTATCACTTACATTTACCAAACAATATTGAAACAACTTGGCCACCTTTAAGAGCAAACAATCCAGAGCATAGTTGTTTTTCCTCCAGTGAACATGATAATATTCAGGGTAAAAATAACACCCAGACTTGATGAATCTAAGCTAGAAAGGGTACTACAATTTAGCTAAGCTAATAAAAGATTCAAAGAAGAATAAAAGAAATTGAGAGAGACTGCTCTGGAAATACTTCGAAAGCACAGCTCTTCAACATGCCTGTTCACAGTGTTCCCACCACAGCCGGGGCCAATTTACACATTTGAAGGAACCTTTGAGCATGTGAAATACTGACAGCATGCCCCCTTTGATTGGTATCTCACACTCAGCAGAGAGTGAGAAAGCACGGGAAGAGAAAAAAATTAAAACATTCTGTATTTATTAATCTGAAGTTCTTCAAGGATACAAATTACTCAGAAGTGTAATTTAAAGACGCCTATGCCTCACTAATCTGTGCAGTGAATGCAAAAAGGGTTTTGTGCTGAGATTCTTCAACTAACAATTATATCCTAATTATATATTTGCATAATTATGCTTTCACTCATTCTAGATGCTACAATTTGTTTGCGTGATTGATTTTTTTTCCCAGTCTGGCTTTAACAGATCTTGGTACCATATGGTTTTCTTTGCTCTTCAGACTTTGGTGCTAACCAAGTTTTAAACAGTCAGTAGACTTGGGGAAAGAAGGAGGCTTTATCATGGCACTGAGATCTTGTGTGAAATTTCTGATTTCCCTACACCCTCAACTTTCTCTGTCAAGTGCAGCATGAGCTTTGAACTAAAAGTCTATTTGCTGTAAAAAGCTGCAGCAGGCCATGATGTGGTTCTACTTTTATCAGTGGAACTACTAACAGAGATAGTAACCTACAGAATAGGTTTAAATCACACCTGTAACATTATCACCTCTGCTTATTTTTCAAGTTGGAATTCTTTGGAAAAGATCCACAAATTTTTAGGCCACTTTTAATGAACTTTCAGGGACATGAATTGGTCTGAAGTTACTAGGAATGCCCAAGACACACTGAAATACTTGTAATGACAAATGGGTTAATGCATGGAGTTCTGGACTTGGGTCTTTATAACAAAAACAGAAAAAAGAGTTGGCCATCTTTGGTAAATGATGACAGAGCACAAACCAACATTACTGTCACACATCTATAACTTCTGCTGGGTCAGCTCTTAGATTTAAAATGAGGTCTTTAAACAAAACTCATCCACATTCCTAAGCATTTCTACACAATGTCTGTAAATATATAGACCCTCATCCTAGTGATAGGATGGGGGGCAATGGTTTCAAATTACAGAAGGGTAGATTTGGGGTGGATGTTAGAAGTAAAATTTTTAGCAGGATGGTGGTTGCACACTGGAACAGTTTTCCCAGGCAGAGAGTTAAGGCCCTATCCCTTGAGGTAGTCAAGGTTGGAAAAGGCTCTGGGCAATCTGATCAAATAAAGGATGTTCCTGCTCACTGCAGGGAGATTGAACTAGATGACCTTTGGAGGTCCCTTCCAACCTGGGGCTTCTATGATTCTATAAATACAAAATGGCACTATCACAGAATCACCTAATGTGTTGGGCTGGAAGGGACCTAAAAGATCATCTACTTCCAACCTCCCACCATGGACACAAACACCTACCACGAGATAAGGTTGCTCAAAGCCTCAGCCAGCCTGACCTTGAACACTTTCAGCAATGAATCATGCACAGCTTTCCTGGGCAACAGTGGAAAAAATTGTTTATGATAATGGAGATATTTTGTCCAAACACATTTAGCAGCTCCTTTCACCTTCAGTTCTGCTTTATCACTATTCATTCTTCAGGTTTTAGAAGAAAAATCTGGAATTATCTTTTTATCAGATTTTGTTTGGGAAATATACTGTCATTCAGAATAAAAATCAATCAATGGAATCGAATAAGCTTTTCTCTCAAGAGCAGTAATAAAAGAAGAACAGGATCAAGCTAACTGAATCAGCAGGGAGTTGACAAGTGGGCACATCAAAGAGAAAAATGGCAAGAATATCCGAATAGATTGACTGCAGATGTACACGCACCATTTGTGAATCACAGACTGCAATTTTTGCCCGGTAATAAAAGATTGAATTTTTAGGCTCAATTTAATAAAGCCCCAATTTTTATTGTGGGTAAGTTTCACGTGGTTTTAACTTGAAAGATAGAAAAACAGTTTAATTTTTAATAAAAAAATGTAACAGCACATACTCTCAAACAGTTTGCATTTTGGCAGTTCATATAGCTCTGGTACTGAAGGCTGGAAAGAGCCTGTAGATAACAGCTATATTAATCAAGTCCATGTTTGGCTTTTCTATTCCATCTGTGGGGTTTTGTGTGTTGCTTTAATTTTCTTTATCTTGCACCTTACAGCAATTCATCAAGACCACAGAAAACAGTTACAATGGGGCTCAAATTATCCTAAATCTCAGATTTTCTTTTCCTAACCCAAGACACTTAAATAAATACAAAGAAGTCATTTTACCCGGCACTATAGTACCAAGGATAAAAAGTAATACAGTTTGCAGTAAAAAAAACAAACCAATAGGAAACAACCCTCCACAGGGCATCTAGTCCAATGCCCCTGCAGTGAGCAGGGACATCCTCACCTTGATCTGGTTGCCCAGAGACATCTCCAGCCTCACCCTGAATAGCTCCAGTGATGGGCTCTCAACGACATCCCTAGACAGTCTGTTCCAGTGTTCAACAACCTTCCTGCTCAACAACTTCTTACTTACAGCCCATTTCAATCTGCCCATCTCTGATGTGAAACCATTGCCCCTTGTCTTATCACTAAAGACTTTCATAAACCTAATGCCCTATGGATACACAGACTCACGTCTGTGTATCTGATGAAGAGTGGTTCTAAGGCCTCATCTCTTATTAGGTGAGAGCTCTCACTTTTTGCCCTGACTTAAAAATAAGACTGAACAGCTAAACATGTTCCAGCACCTGTCTATCTCCTCAACAAAGAGATACCTGAGGAAATAGCACTTAGGGAATGCCAACTCCTTGACGTATGCACCAAGCAGTCTTGTGCCACCATGACCATTGTGCCACGGCTTGTGCTGCATGTCTTTGCTTCACATATGAAAACATTTTGTGAATTAAAACTCAGTGAAGTAGAGCTGAATTCAATTAGCTCTTTTAAATTAAAATTGGAAATGAAGGGAAATTTGCAGGTTGTTTCTGGTGCTTACAAATATATCCCAAGATGCATGGAGCAGACAAATTATTCCATCAAGATAATACAAACCAGACTGTCATGCACTCCAAGGAGAACTCCTGATCTTTAAAGCTCTCTTTCTGTGTTGATGACAATCACTTTGGAGTAAATTTTCCTTGAAGATTCTGATTAATGGCAGCAATTTTGTAAAACTGTGAGGAAGCATCACTACTATTAAAGTGTTTCTCTTCAATGAAGCTGGTGTCGATGAGAACACTACTATTCATTTTATGCTTTTGATGTCTCTTTTTCTAAAAGACAAATGTAGCCTGACAGTATTTCTGTCACGAACAAACATACCACACAAAGTTTATGCTGCCTTGAAAGAAAAGAATCTAGAGCAGCACCTTCTCAATTGAACACATCAAGTTTTAGAAGTAATCTGTAATATTCACAATTCTTTTGACTCAAAAGTTAATGCGCATAGCTAGAGTAGAATCACAGAATCATTTAGGTTGGAAAACACCTTTCAGATTGAGTCCAACAATCAACCTAACTCTACCAAGCCCACTGCTAAAACGTATCCTTAAGCTTCAGGTCTCCACAACTTTTGAACACATACCAGGATGTCTATGTAATGGCCTCCCTGGGCAGCCTGTACCAACACCTGACAACCTAAGTTTTTCATAACGGCTTTCAGTAAGCTCCATGGGACATGAGGTGAGCAGCACTTCTCCCAGACAAAAGCAGCAAAGCAGAGTAAAATTGGTTTTGGTTAAGCAAACAAGTGAAGTTTGAATTCATGTGTATTTGTGCTAACCCACACACCTTGTTTGTTTGGTCTTTCGTGTTGTGTTTATCTACACAAAATAACTGCACACACAGTCAAATTTCTGCATGTTCACAGCCAGCCCTAATAAAGAATCAAATTAACTCTGTTCATATCCATCTGGGGACAAGACAGATGCAGCTATTTCTGTCCAGCAGGTTTTGTGCATACAGCCTTCCAATGAGCAAACTGATTTAGAAATTAGTCTGTGGGGAAACAAGAAAACAAACACCAACCCCAAAACTTACATCTCTGTCGAGAACTCGGCCAGTGCTATTTAGGTATAACCTCTGCGTGATAGGATCGAGGATGACCCAATAATCTACATTGTCCTTTAAAGAGAGTTCGATGGTGGGGTCTGGCCCTCCTGCTGTCCCTTTAATCAGCATACTGTCAACCAGGATAGTGCCTGCAAAAACACACAAGGGAGAAATTGATATGTATTTTTATGTGTTTTCCTAACAACCACAACACTCAAAGTCTGTTTCTAGTATTTTATGCTTTGAGCGATGTTTGAAAAGTCTGAACCTTATTGTTTACAATGAGGAGCTGTCTCTGACATGGTAGCTCTTTTAGACAACACCATAGGCAGCAATAGCAATGTGCAATAATTTGACAATGAGACCCATCATATATAGTAATCTATTTAGCATCATGAGTTTTTTCTCCATTGAGCAAACATCATCCAATTGCACCTCACACAAATGAAAGCACTGAAATAACAACCAAAACTGGAATAAATTTTCTACAGCAAGAGTGACACATCAAGAGGAGAAGAAAAAAAACTTATGTAAAGCTCTCTGGAAAAAAAAAGTTCAAGGTTTTATACCTTGAATTGCTCTGCAACAGAAGCCTAAATTGACATGAAAACTATGTCTACCAAGACAAAGGTAGCACTTAATTAGGACCAGCCATCTAGTCAACATATATAGTAAGTTTTTCTCCTTTCCTTGTTCTAGCCTAGCAGTGAAAGTGTTGTCTAACAGCTCTATTAGTCAGTTCGTGGTACGCACAATGTACATAATTTCCTGTGTAAAACACTCAAATTTCCTTTTGAAATGTCAAGCGTTACTAACTACTTTAAACCCTGTGCTCCAGCGCCTCAGATTTGCATGCAACTTATTTATAAACACTTCTAAGATTTAACCTTTCTACAGCACTAGCCAGTTTTCTTCACACTAAAATATAACAAGAAACGATCTTTGTTGAAGTTCATCAACAGTTACAAAGAAACTGTGAACGACGTTAGCTGCAGAACATCTAAATCAGTTAAATATGTTTATCAGACAACTTCCTTGACTAAGGGCTCAAATAATCGATTAAAAAATAAAGTCTCTTTACACCTTCACTGTGTAAGAATGGCAGTCTATTAATCTGGAGGAGCAGTTCTGTCAGATTCTAGGGGGAGCAGTTGGGTTGATGGTTTCTCTGGATAAAACAATAAAAATAGTTATTGATCTTAATCACAACAATTGGTTTACAGTCCTTTTAAGGAAAATACTACAGTACAGTTTTTTCCAGTCATTTATTTTGAAACTACTTTTTGTAACACAACAGAGATGATCACAGAATCACAGTCATAGAATGGCCTGGGTTGGAAGGGACCCCCAAAGGGCATCTAGTCCAACCTCTCTGCAGTGAGCAGGGACATCCTCTACTAGAGGAGGTTGCCCAGAGCCTTTTCCATCCTCACCTGGAAAGATACTGCCAAACATCCATAACGGTGCACCACAGACTGGTTTCCAGTTAAAGAGCAATATCCTTTGAATTGCATGGGAAACACCAGTGCTCTCTATATGCTTTCTGGCTATCAGCACATTTTCTTGTGCAACACCACCTGTACAATTCTACTCTGACCCAGTTGCCTGAATAGTCTTACAGCTTTTGATTTAATGTAAAGAGAATTTCACCAGGAAAAAATTAGCTGATTATCAACCATGTGACAATTCAAAGTGTTTTTGTCTACCCACCTCTCTAAAATCTATAAATTCCACCGTCTTCTGTGTATTGCCCTCATTATTGGGCATCTATGTGGATGGAAAGAAAGGTCAGCAATTCAAGCATGAGGTCATCTGAACAAAAGATGCCCCAAGAAAAACCTCCCTTGGAAAAACCACCCAAGATAACAAACACTAGAATCACTCTAATGGGATTTCTTTCCAGCTGTCTTCAGACCTTAAGGCAAAGTCGGAATTCTGACTACATCTTCACCATCACTAATCCCAGAAGAAGCCTTTACACTCTCAAGGGAAATAAAAATCAGCAGTTTCAACTCAGCACAGCATTAGGCAGCTCAGCAGGGGCAAACCCTGTAAACAGATCTATATGGTAGTGTTTATAGAGAATAATATATGTGCAAGTTCTTCCTGGAAAAGTAAGAGCTTAAAAGCTGGAAGAACTGGGGCAACTCAAGTAACCAAATGACACAGAAAGGGAATAGAAGGGGCTTGAATGTAATGGGAAAATATACTGCAAGGGATAATGAAGAAATAGGGGAGGAAAAAATTGTCTCTCCCATTTTGAAGGCCAATAAGGTCCTGAAGACCAACCGGGAATCCCAGTACAAGTTCCAAGGATGCAGAGCTACCACAGTTGCCCACCAAGACAACGCTTCCAGATGTTTAAGCAATCATGGTATATTAAGAGCCTTTATTTCTCTCATTGGAAAATTGTTTAAAAGCATAAAGTGTAAGGACTGTCCTGTAATAAAAACTGCTTGCTTGCTGGTTTCTACAAAACACAATCTAACATTAACAGGTCTCGACTGAAGTGACAGCAGCAACAGCAATGGCTTGAAGCTGTGCCAGAGGAGGGTTAAACTGGATATTAGGAAGCCCTTCCCCACAGAAAGATTGATCAGACCCTGGACTGGACTGGTCAGGGCAGTTGTGGAATCCCCATCCTTGGGGCTGTTTAAGGACAGACTGGCTGTGGCCCTTAGTGCCCTGGTCTGACTGATGTGGTGATATTAGGTCATAGGCTGGGCTGGATAAGCTCAGAGGACTTTTCCAGCCTCAATAATTCTGTGATTCTGTGAAACTACTTTTGGACTTTGCAGTTACACTGCTTGTAAAGCAATCCAGAGTGCAGTGCTATGTAGAGCAATGTGCTATGGCACAGCACTGACGGCTCATAGAATAGTTGCTGGGGCTATGCTCCTATGAAGGTAGTGATTAGTCTTCCATGAGAAGCAGACAAGTTATCAGAGGGGAAAATACACAACTCAAATGCACAACATTCATGTGGAAGTGACAAGACCACAGGAGCCTGGATAACAGAAGCAATTTCCAAACGCTAAAGACTGCAGTCGAAAATGATTTTTTTTTTCAACAGCTACCTGAGAAGGAAAGTGCTGCAAAAGAAGATGATGGTGGTTGCAACAGTGTCCTTACGGTGACAGACACCGAGTGTTTTACTACCTGGCATGGGCAGGAAGTTTTGATTTGGTACAGGCTGCATACATCATGGTTTGCTACTCCTTGTCCAAGGGGGTTTTGCTCTCCCTTGCTTAATTTCTAGAAGATTAACTTCTGTCAAACTCAGCATTTTACAAGAGTTAAGTACTCCAACAACTTCAATTTTTAATGAACCTGAGAGTAAATGATTGCAAGTACATAATTTAAAGATATCATCAACTCAAAATCTTGCTATGGTGATGAATTTAATACAGTCTCTAATAAACCACTGTTACTTAACTGACTTCACTGTACTGAATCCTGTGTCTCATTCAGCCTTCCACTGCTGCACTCAATCCCACTGTCTGCATCAATGATTAATGATTAAACAACACTGGTCACATGACCAATCCCTGGGAGACACCACCAGCTTGCTCCATCTGGACATGAAGCCATTGACTACTATACTCTGGAAGTGACCATCAAACAATTCATAATCCACAGAAGAGTCCACCCATCAAATCCACCTTTCTCCAGTTTGGAGGGAAGTATGTTGTAGGGGACCATGTTAAAAGCTTTATGGAAACCCAGACTGATGACATCCATAGCTCGTCCACTGATGTAATCACCTCATCATAGAAGGCCGCCAGCTTGGTCAGGCAGGATTTGCCCTTGGTAAAGCCATGGTGGTTGTCTTGAATCACCCCACTGTCCTCCATGTACCTTAGTAAAGTTTCTGGGAGGATGCATCCTACTATTTTCCCAGGCACAGAGGTGAAGCTGACACTAGTCCCCATGGTTCTCCTTTCCACCTTTTTAAAAAATGGGTGCAATGTCTCCCTTTTTTCAGTCACCAGAGACTTCACCTGACTGCCAGGATTTTTCAAATATCACAGAGAATGGATTGGTGACTACAACTCTTAGGACTCTACGATGCATCTCATCACATCCTGTATAGATTTTAGTATATTCAGGTTCCTCAATAGTATTTTAGCATCGTTCCCTCCATTCTGTCCTGTGAGCACAATCCATAAAGCTAGACAACAGGGACTATATTTAGTTATATTTTTCCTGGCTAATTTAAAAAAAAAAGACTGATATGAAATTTAGATTGCACATCAACACAGGTAGATTTTAAGAATAGATTTATGTCTTGGGTGAAGACCACAATTTAGTCACTTTTCCACCTTTCCTGAAGCTTGATTGATGACCAGCATGCCTTGTAGAAAGACTACATAAATTTTCAAGAGATTAGTACAGAATAAGCCTCAAGAAATTAGAGAAAAGGTCTGCTGTTTTCAGGTGTAAAAACATTTTTCCAAGCGTAATGACATTTACTCAGAAATGTTATGTGAGCAGGCTGGGACTAATTCAACAAGTACCTACAAAACAAGAAAACAACAATAAAAATTATAAAGCATTGTAAATACAGTAATGATAGTTCTATACTAGACCATTCCTCTGAGAGAAACCTAGACACTGAAAGTCTTCATTAGACTGAAATACTAAGGAAGAGTTTGCTTTTCCAGCTCAGTCTCTGAAGAAGGTAACCTTTCCATGGGAAGGGCAACGCAAGGGACTCAGGTGCAAAAGCCATGAGATAACAGTTTGAAGTTTATGCTTTATTAAAGATGGCAGACATGCAGTGTGCAATGAGGATTTGCATATTAAATGATTTAGACACATCTTACAATTATTTTACTCGAATATTTTGCTGGAGCCTGTTCATAAAGTGTGAGTGCATTACACAAATCAGAAAATACTATTCTAGCAGAATGAGACCTGCAACAAGTTACTTTCAGGAATTAAAGGCATTTTCAGTTTCCCATTCTGCAGTCACAGAATGCACAACAGTGTGTAGCCTTTCACATGCTCAAGACTGGATGGGCTGTGTTCAGCTTCAGCTGTGGTCAGCCCAGAAAATTGTAAGAAATTCCAGAAAGACCTGAGCATGCAAAGGGCTGAAGCATGTCTAAAGCCAAAGCAGAACTATCGCCATGAAGCTTTTAACCATCTCAATGTATTTATTCTTCGAGAACAGTCTAAAACTTGACATTCATACCTTCAAAGTAAATTAAAAAGGTAAACCCACTACCAAGCATTGTTTCACCTTTGATATTTCCAAATTACTTGAGCTGTATGATGATGTACACTTTTTCTCATGTATAAACGTCCTAGAATCTGGGAGTTATAGAATGGCCAGAGTTGGAAGGGACCTCCAAAGGGCATCTAGTCTAACCCTCCTGCAGGGAGCAGGGACCTCCTCAGCTAAGAAGAGCAGGTTGCCCAGAACCTTGTCCAGCCTATCCTTGAATAGCTCCAGGGGTGGGGCCTCAGCTCCCTCCCTGGACAAGCTCTTCCAGTGTTCAACCCCTCTCCTGCTCAAGAACTTCTTCCTAACAGCCCATTTCAATCTGTCCCTTCTCTAACTGCAAATCAAATGCCAAGCTTTAGCCAGGTTTGTTTCTCAAAACAGAATCCCTTATTTCAAAATTAACCCAGAAGGCATCTCTGGAATTACAAACACATATTCAAATCTGCTTTTGTAAATCTTGTTTGCTTTCCAATTCCTTTAGCCATTACTTGAGCAAATCAACACTGAGGTTTATTAGTCTTCTGTTTAGAAAACTCTAATTTCTACTTTAACCGCTCGGGGACTTATAAATAATGAAACAAATAAAGCATTTATTCAGATACATCATGATCAGGTGATGGCCACTGAAGGTGTAAATTAAATGACCGGAATGTTCTCACCTTAATTTGGAGCCATCCTAGGCCTCTGTGCACACTGTTGTGAGAAGAGGAGCAGCAAGAGCCTGTAACACTCTGCTCTAAGGGTGAATTATTCGAATCGCCAAAGGCCCAGTGTAACTCTGCTTATGGCTCTCTGCTTTTTTACATTTAATATGTTCCTTCGGGACCGCTGGGGACTGTAACTTAAACTCCATGTACATTTTATACTATAAAGAAGGAAGAAAAGCACAGCTTACTGATGTTTACCCCTCCCTCTGCTGTCATCAGCCCACAAATGGAGTTGTCAGTCACACAGTTCATACAATCATATCACTGAATCACAGGATTACTGAGGCTGGAAAAGATTTATAAGATCATCTAGTCTACCCTATGACATAAAAGCTTGCACCACGGCAGCTGAGAAAGGCAAAACTCCTCCAAAGAGAAGCAAAAAGTAGTCTAACCAAGCAGTTGTTTATTAGTAATCAACTTAGAATCACAGAACAGTTGAGGTTGGAAGGGACTTCAGAGATCACCTAGTTTCTAGGCAGAGCTGAGGGGCAGAATCCCCTCTGTCAATCTGCTGGCCACATTACTTTTTACACAGCCCATGATGCAATTGGCTTTCTGGGCTGCAATTGCACACTGTCTGCAAATCATTGTGGATAAGCTACTCTACTTGCCCTCAAAATGAAAATCCAAACTGTACTGTACTTAGACAAGTTACCAAGAGAAAAGCCAGAAGGAACAAGGATGTCAGTTAATATTGCTTATTCTGAAACAGCAGGAGTGGCTGCAGTTTCCCTGCTTGTTGAGAAATGGATAGAAGGGAAAGGATCCAGTGAAGAAAAAAGGTAATATTATTGCATAAGTGCACTGAAGATCTTAACCAGTACAACTGATGAAAAAGGACAACCAGAAGACATCTGATGCCTCTGCGTAAGCATTGCCTGTAGGCGGAAGCACCAGTAACAAAGTCAGAGTAGGAGAAGAGTATGAGAATCATGTCCAACTGCTAAAACATATCATTAAGGAATCAAAAAACTAGAGGTAAGCATTGAAATTCTTGATTAAGCTTAATCTAGATTAACAGCATGGTAAGTATAATGCCATTCCATGCAATGTGTTAAATAAGAATTATTAATTACATTTGTGTTTTCTTCAGGGTATAAAAATCATTCCTGTGCTACAGCAATATCTCTTCAATAGAGGTAAATATTAATTTAATATCCTATAGTATGTAGGCCATGAGAGATGTTTTTAAGGTGAGTTTTGACTGTGAACTCCATGAACTTACATAAATACTACACAGCTCACCTACTACCTAAATATTTAAAAGATTCCTTCTTTCATTACATACCTTAAAGTGTCTTCTATTCACTTGTTGAAGCAAGTTACATAAACACCCTAACACTGTTTTTAATATCTGTTCTTATATATTACCAAGACCTTCAACAACTGCAGCCATCCTTTATCCAGAAGTAACAGACAGACGTGCCAACAAAGAATTCTAAAGAACATTGCATGAGAGTCAAAGGTTACTCCAGATAAATGCTTCTGTTTTCAAAGGATGACCATGTTTACCTGGTGATAGCTTTGACTTCAGGTTTCTTTATGTTTAAATGAAGTAAAACTATTTCATGCAGCTGACACCATGCTGAGACAGGCAAAACATGCAGTAATACACACAAAAAAATAATCTGCAAAGGCTGCTTAGATTCACATATCCTCAAAACCTTTAAGCAATTCCATTTACAGACTTTCAGAATTACTGATGCTGGAAAAGCCCTCTGAGCACAGCCAGCCCAACCCAAGATGTAACATCACCACAGTGGCCAGACCAGGACACTAAGGGCCACAGCCAGTCTGTTCTTCAACATCTCCAAGGATGAGGAATCCACCATTGTCCTGACCAGTCCAGAATCTGATCACCCTTTCCATGAGGAAGGGCTTCCTAACATCCAATCTAACTTTCCCCTTGCTGCAGCTTCAGGCCCTGCCCTCTCATCCTGGTGCTGGTTGCCTGGGAGAAGACCCAACCCCCACCTGACTAACATTTCCCTTCAGGGTGTTGGAGAGAGGGAGAAGTCCCCCCTGAGTCTCCTCTTCTCCAAGCTAAACACCTCCAGCTTCCTCAGCCTGTCCTCATCAGACTTTCCCTCCAGTCCCTTTCCCAGCCTTCGTGCTCCTCTGGACCCACTCCAGCCCCTCAATCTCTTTCTTGAAGTGAGGCGCCCAGCACTGCCCCAGTAATCAAGGGGAGACCTCACCAGTGCCCAGTACAGGGGGAGAGTTATGTTGCTGGTCCTGCTGGCCACACTATTGCTGATCCAAGCCAGGACGCCATTGGCCTTCTGGGCCACCTAGGCACCCTGCAGGCTCCTGTTTATGCTGTTTTCAACCAGTACTGCCAGGTCCCTCTCTGCCAGGCTGATCTCCAGCCACTCATCCTCCAGTCTGTAGCTGTAGGCAGTTATTGTGGCCAAAGTGTAGGATCCTGCCCTTGGCCCTGTTAAACCTCATCCCATTGACATTGCCCAATGATCCAGCCTGCCCAGGTTCTTCTGCAGTGTCCTCCTACCCTCCAACAGATCAACACTCCTCCGCAACTTGGTGTCATCTGCAAATTTACTATGGGTACACTCAATCACAGAGTTACAAGATGGTATTTGCAGGTATAAACAGTGAAGAGGCACTGGAGGCCAGCATATTTTACTTCCCTCTTACAGCTCTACCCTCTCATAAACTGCTAACCAGAAGTTTATGTACATACCTGTGTGGAGTAATGAGAGTCTTGATATAGCATCATTATATTCTGTGGTGTATCATTATAGTCCAGAATGTAATGTTTTCACTAAGTATACATCTACTAACTTTGACATAAACTACTATCTAGATTACTTTTTTAAGCACTGGAGTCAGCGAGTGATGAATACCTGTCCAATTTAACAACTAAAGTTATCTGAATTGTCATGATCTGAATAATTTCTTAGAGGTACTTGTAAGCCTGCTTTTTTGAGTTCTACTTTGACTCCAAAAAAGCCAAAACTAAAATCAAACAACAGTGTTCACAGTGGGAGTGCCTTGCTCTGTTCAACACCCACACAGCTACTCCCAAGAGACATGCTCCCATCATCTATGGATCCTGTCTTGAGCCAACACTCAAATTCCTTCCCCTGAAATGCCAGAAGTTTTTTTGGAATGCCAAAGCAGAGCTTGGGACAGTGGCATCCTGACAGTTACCCCAAGAAGGGCAGTAAGCACGGCAATCTCTCCAAAGAAAGCCAGCAGGAAGGAGCTGGGGGCAATCTAGGCTCGTTTCTCAGTGTGAAATGGCACGCTGACCAAACACTGTGTCGACATTTACTACAGTAGCAGGGCCATAAATCTGTAATTCTTTCCATAAAATACACTTTTGTACAGTACATTAAACCATCTCAGAATGAAGCATCCTACTTCCCCTCTTACTTACCTCCCACATGCAGGAAATAAGCATTTACGAATAGAATTAATTTAGAAAATGAGACACATTATTTTTTCCTGAGAGGAAGAGATATCAATATCCCAAGCAATAAATCTCTTTCTTACAAGACTGCTCACTTCCCTTCAATTCTTCTCTCCTGCAGCATCATTACCATGTCATCTAAATAGATGTTCCTGCCCCTGAGCAGTCAGCATCAAATGCTAAGTGCTGGTTTCCATTTCAATATCTTACAAGAGATACTCTGCTTCATTTTTTTCTCAGTTTGCATGAGCCTACGCTCGTAGATGTCAGTGTTCCAAGGGAAAGCCAGTGTCTTTTGAGAAACATAATAACAGCAGATTGACTGGGCAAATAAACAATGATAGAAGTCATTTTTCATGACCGTTCAGTCCCTTAACATTGTTTGTTTTTCCTTTTCTTATAATTTCTGGCACATTCTTGCAACTAAATAGGTAGGCTTCAAAGCTACCTGGTGTTCGTTCAGACAAATATGACTATAGAAAGAGAGTGAAAGAAAGAGAGAAAAGGAAATGAGGAAGGAAGGGATAAAGAAAGAAAATCAAAGGTCAAGGGCAAATGCAAAGGGATAGGGAACCCAGCCAACTACTGATAGGGTGAGAGGGCAGGGCCTGAAGCTGCACCAGGGGAGCCCTTCCTCATAGAAAGCGTGATCAGACACTGGAGTGGACTACCCAAGGCAGTGGTGGAGTCTCCATCCCTGGAGGTGTTGAAGGACAGACGTACTGTGGCCCTTAGTGCCATGGTCTAGTCACCATGGTGATGTTAGGCTGGGCTAGCTGAGCTCAGAGGTCTTTTGTAGCCTCAATAACTCTGAATCTGAGAAAAGGAAAAGGAGAGAGAAAGAGAGAAAGAAAAAGTGTGTGTGAGAGAGAAAGACAGCGAGAAAGAGAGAGGGAAAGGGAAAGGAAAGGGAAAAGGGGAATTGAAAGGAAAGAAGGAGGAAAGGAAAAAAGATTTAATGAGGGTAGCACTTTGTAACCTGTTGGAGTGGCCACTTCCACTGTCTAGAGGAATTCCATGGGACTAGGCATGAGATGATATCTGTAGGTGGCAATCAAGCTTTTGCAATCATTAAGACAACATGAAAAGTGAGAAATATTAGTAAGACAATGTTTCAGCTGTTTATCTAGACTGAAAGGCATCAGTAGCTCTTATCCAGGATAGTCAAAGCAAAGCGGTATTTCCTGTTTGTATGGAGATAGTTAGAACTTTTACCCTCCACACAGGCATGCAACAAACGGATCCAAGTTTTAATTGAACACACAAATCAACCAAAAGCACTTGTACCAGTTACACAGTATAAAAAACTGGCAGACATGGTGTTTTGGGAGATGATGTAGTGATTGGGGGTTGTCAGGCAGATGGCTGGACTTTGAAGGTCTTTTCCAACCTTGATGATTCCATCTATGATTCTATGATTCTTCAAGACAAGAAATAGCTCAGTTCAAATTCTAATCAGGTGGCTTTGCTGACTGCAATAAGATGATGTTTTCCAGTCACTGCCATGCTTCAGAGGTGCCAATTCATCAGCATAAACAGTTGCAGAGTTAAGCCATATAGACAGAATTCAACTGTGGAGGTTGGCTTTTTTTGTTGCTCAAGTTTTATTTGTTTGGGTTTGGTATTTTTAATGTAATGACAACCAGACAACAAAAAAATTCAAACCTTGGTTTTCACTGTAATGTTGGTCAGTCTAAAAACAATATGCATAAGGTGGGAGGAGAAGGAGGGGACCTCGTTTTTGCACTTCACAGTGAGAACATTTCATGCTAGCTTTGATAGTTTGTCTTCTGGTTCCTTTGTTTTTCGTCAGTGCAAGGGCAAAAGAAATGGACAAAAGTTCATTTCTGATTTCCCATAACTTTCCACTTGAAAAGTTGGAAAATCCTACCAATACTGTATGAAGAGTTCAGTTGTGAGGTTTTTTTCTGAAAAAACAGGTATCAAACTTTACCCATGCGTATTGAAAAAAACCACATTAGTCACAAGGAAAATCATTCCATTCTCTCTGGTCTTTTCAATCTCACTATGTCTGTGGCAGCAGCTCTTGCAAAGGCAGTTTTTCTACTTCTTGCCATAGGCTCCCCAGGGAAAGATTCCTCCCAGATGCTTTATGCAGCTCTGGGTCTCTTGTTTAGACAAAAATACTTACAAAAGCTTATAATTTATCTTGGATATTTTGAAATCCACTGTCTTGTTTGTGGTGGAGTTAACTGTCCTATGTCTAGCTTTAATGAACTGCTGAATGAGATAGATAACAATCCATGGGTTAAAGAATTTCCCAAGACAGGAATTGCTGTAGCACCCACTAAAATGCTCCACAACAGATAGAAGATTTGGCTAAATTCTCAACTGTAGAGAAAGTGGGAAGAAATACAATTGCAGACAGCAGCTTTTTCTGTGAAGACTCAGACCAACTCAATACAGGCAACTCTACCACAGTAAGGGAGCACAGTGTGCTCTCTCTGCAGTTGGCTTTCTTTCACTTTAACTGAGTTAAACCAAAAATGCAACAATAAACCTATAAAGATGCTCTTTTTACTTTTTGCTGGCAAGCAGACAGGGTGATTCACTCTCCTGTTACACAGGATGAAACATTCTTACTCTGGGAATTACTTGACCACAACCGAGATGTACTATCACTTTTGAAATCAGTATTCCAAACCATAGCAGCTGTGAGCTCCAGTAAGTAGATGAGCAATATACCAGCCAGCCGCTCTTCTACCCTAATTGAGTCTATTTAATTAAGAAAAAAAAGAGTACCTCCCTCATTTGTTGCATGGCTTGCATTGGCACACAGTTTGGTAATGGGTTATGGTTATTTCTAACCTGTACAGGCAACACAAGGGGGGCTGTAAAAGTAACCCAGCCTTGGATTGCCCTGAGACCCTTTCTATGCAAGAGATGTTCCACGCAGAGCTAACAGCTAGGTCAGCCCTCAGCTGTCCGCAAGATATAGACCAAACGAAGCGTGCTGCTTGATTCAAAGAACCCAAGCCTGAACTGAGCCTGAAATCACTAAAACAACATACCTTGAGTCTCAGTTCAAAGCACTATTCCATTTCCTGAGAGAGTTAGCTAAAGAGAAACTGGAAAGGTTCCAGCATCAGCTCCAGACAACCACCTCATATATCCAAGGGACCCCAAGATCAGCGAAAGAGATGTAAAAAAAAAGCTTTCAGAAGCAAAAGGTGAGTTTTCCCCTGAAAAACGCTCTTGGCTGTCTTGGCTACCTGGGCGCACTGCTTCGCTCTTGGCAACGCCCCCAGGTCCTTTTCTGATGGGCAGTTTTCCCCAAGTCTGTAGCTTTCCAGGAGGTTGTTGTGACCCAAGAGACCAGGTACCTGACCTTGTTGAACCTCATACACTTAGTCTTGGCCCAACAATCTGGATACCTCTATAGAGGCTCCCTACTTTAAAGCAGATCAACACATCCACCTAACTACAAACTTGGAAAAAGGTTTACTCCATTCTCTCATTCAGACAATTGACCAAGATTTTAAAGAGAACAGGCCTCAATACTGAGTCCTGAGACTTGTGAGTGGCCACCAGCTGGGTAGAACTCCATTCACCGCCACTTTCTGGGCGTAGCCATTCATCCAGTTTCTTATCCAGTGGATACTACACTCATTCAAGCCATGAGCAACAAGTCTGTAAAGGAGAATGCTGTAGGATATAGGGTCAAAAGCAGTATGAAAGTCCAGGCAAGCTATTCCAGATGAAAAGCCCACTATGTCCAGATAAAAGTCTTGCCCTTCTATATAATGTGATCAGTCTTTCAACAACATGAATTCTTTTTTCTCTATCCCAAAGTACACTTACCTAAAACTCTTCCTTAGTCTTGCGATATAGAACAAAAAAATCCATTTTTTTTCAAACATGAAAACAGAGACGCTGCACAAGTTTTTTTCTCTATTCTTCACAAACACAAAGGCTCAGCAGCAACTTTCTCATCCATCAGATACACACCTCAAAAGAGCAGTTCTGAAAATGAACATGAGCCACGTCCTTTTATCCTCAGAGAATCAAAAGGAACAGCCAACATGTTCCCAGTTCAGAAAGCATATTACAAGATGATAACCCTTTTGTGTTGGGCCATCAGGTGGCCTATCAGGCCATGCTGTGCCCATGTCAAGTGAAACTTTGACACACGTGCCCACAGCCACTAAGCACGGATCAAGGGCCAGGCAGACCTATTGCCTCTCTTTACAGACCCAAGTTCAATCTTCTAACACATTCATATTAAATTTTACTAAACAAGCTGTCTCAGAGAAGCCAGTCTTTGCTGACATACAGAATCACAGCATTACTAAGGCTGGAAAAGCCCTCAGAGGTCATCTAGCACAGTCCATGATCTAACATCACCACAGCAGCCAGACCAGGGCACTAAGGGCCACAAACAGGCTGTCCTTAAACACCTCCGGGGATGGGGCCTCCACCACTGCCCTGGCCTGGCCTGGCCTGGCCAGTCCAGTCCAGTCCTTTCCGTGAGGAAGGGCTTCTTAACATCCAACCTAACCCTCCCCTGGCAGCTTCAGGCCCTGCCGTCTCGTCCTGGAGCTGGTTGCGCTGGTTGGAGAAGAGCTCAATCCCCACCTGACTACAACCTTCCTTCAGGGAGTTGGAGAGAAGGAGAAAGTTTCTCCTGAGTCTCCTCCAGGCTAAACAACCTCAGCTCCCTCAGCCTCCTTTAACACTGAAGCTTAAACTCAATAATACTGTGTCACAGATTAATCCGGGCACACAAAACAGGTCCATGGTAAGGAGTGAAGACTCTATACTTAGAGCTGTGAAGCAACGCAGTGTTTTCACATCCTTATTTTTGTTCAATTGCACAGGTACTCACCTTGTGAGAGGCAAAATATATACTGAAAGGAATTACCTTAGGACTTCTTTAACCTGAAGAAGAGGCTGAGGAGACTGTATTGCCCTTTACAGCTATCTGAAAGGAGATTGTAGGGAGGCCAGTGTTGGCCTCTTCTCCCAAATGCTGACAGGACAAGAAGAAAAGGCCACAAGTTGTGTCAGGGTAAGTTCAAACTGGAAATGAGGAAGAATTTCTGTGGCGAATGAGTAGTTAAACATTGGACCAGGCTGTCCAGGGCAGTAGAAAAATCCCCATCACTGGAGGTGTTCAAAAGCAAAACAGATGTAGCACTTTGGGACATGAGTTAGCAGTCATAGAGGTGTTGGGCTGAATGTTGGACTCGATGATTTCAGGGATCCTTTCCAACCTTAATGGTTCTGTTGTTGGGCTGTGCTAGAACAACATGGCCTGAGCTTACTGTATGAAAGTACCTGGAAATAAGAAGCAGTCAGGGGCACACAGCACCTTTTCGTCTTACAGCAATTGCACTAGTGCCCGATACATGCA
Source organism: Rhinopomastus cyanomelas (assembly GCA_013400115.1). Lineage (NCBI taxonomy): Eukaryota > Metazoa > Chordata > Aves > Bucerotiformes > Rhinopomastidae > Rhinopomastus > Rhinopomastus cyanomelas. Next base: position 164,730 of record VXBP01000819.1, on the reverse strand, counting down.
GTTATTTTATCCACTGTAAAACTTCTAGGCAGTAAGACATACAAAAACCTAACATAAATCACACCATTCCACTATTGTGGTTAGGCTGATGACTTCTAATACTCTTTTGAAGCGAAAAGATACTGCATATACTTCTGTATTTCGTATATTTAACATTCTCTACATTTAACAAGCAGCTGCTAATTACTCATTAAGTGTGCAACTGTGGTAGTTGGGCAGTTTCCATTAAGACTGAATAAAAGCAACGAGCCTTCTGTGCACAGCTCCTTTTCACTGTAAGTAGAAGGGGAAGAGCACATTTGCCAGAAACACAAATTTTACCATAGTGCAAAGAAATGGTTCTGGGGCAGAATTACTGTTGAATTACACACTTGACTTGGTGTGATTCAGAGTCCTGGCTATGGCAGCTATGTTTATTTGGCTTTATCTTGTTACTGCTACAAACCTTCTGTGACATACACACTCATTTCCAGCAGAAAGCTACCATTCAAACTAGCACAGCACTTCATTTTCATTCCTGAGATGTTCAAATTCTGAGAGTTTGCATATATGTTGCCCTCTTTAAAATATAAAACATTAACCTAGCATTGTCAAACTTTAAGGGTTTTTTAATTTATTTTTTTTTTCCTTATCTGAGGAGAGTTTGTTCATAGAATCATCAGGGATTGGAAGGGACCTCGATTTGTTTTCTATTTCTACCTGGTTTCTTCCTTAGATGGTTTTTTTGCTGGTCCGTTCCAGAGATCTAACTGAGCAGTCAGCTTCCCCTGTTTATATCAAGATCCTGGAGCTGGACCAGAGCAAGGCCAGACAGATGTACCCCATCGGCTCCTGAGGTTCCTTTGCACAGGCAGGTTATGACCAAGTCAAACATATTTGTCCCAAAAGTCTTTCTCCAGCAGTAAATGTTAAGAGAACAGCTGACTTATTTTCTAGGTGCAAAGGGAAACACATTTCTGTACTTTCAAGGTTCCTACAATGATTGATTCAGAAAAATACAGGGCTGGCAATTTTCACTAGGTGGTCAAGTTACAGGCATCCTAAAAAGCACCTGGATATGCATTTTTCGATGACCCAATACCTTTTTCTGAGCTTATTAACATTTTGAACTTTGTGTCAACGGATGTCACAGTTTGAGGATTCACTACAGAAATGTTTCCCTTAGGTAGTCAAGAACCTAGTAACTGCATCCAGTAACTTTTACCTCTTCAAGGCTTCTCTGCAAACAAATCACCTTGTTACAGTCCTTTTTTCTTTCTTTTTTTGTTTGGTTTTCTGTTAAGAATCCCGCCAATTCTCTATCTTCCAGCACCTGCTATTCCAGCAATTTCTTTCTGGTAATTTTGGATGTCCAAAGGACACAGATTTTAATACACTTTTAAGTTTTTAATACTCCAACCATTAATATCGAAATCCACGTATTTGATCTAGGTCCGGTTGCTTAGATGGTCTAACTGGAATACAGTCTTACTTCCCAAGGCACTTATTCATTGTTTTCTACCTGAAGTTAACTCAATTCTACCCACTCCACATGTAAGAAAACTGATCTCACTCCACAGAAGATGAATCCCCTTAAACTAGTCATTTCTCAGTCTGACCATTCATTCATTCAAAAACATTTTGACTTAAATACAATCCAAACAGTCATTAAAAATCCATGAACACTGGGACGTATACTTCTGAGAACATTATTTACCTCCAGGTTACTTAGTTTGTTGTATTTATGAATAATCTTTACGTAACACCAACTCACCACATAACACATGCTGGCCAAGGAACGGACATGGTACTATTACACGGCTGAGAAAAAAGGCAGTTTAACCCTACTCTCCAGAAGCTTAAATGCACGATGACAAGCCTGATCAATTTTATCACCTTTTTTTCAGACACTTCTCACTAGAGCAATGTCAGAAAGACGGAGAGTCTGGAGTTGTTTCTGCTATCTCAGACACTTTTATTAGGGTAGCTCTTGCATCAAGGAGCTCACACAGGGTGCACAAAGGGGTATTACAGCTTTCCTTCCCTTTCTAATTCTACTCTCTTCCACTGTGCCGCAAAGACGAAGTCTTATCACCAAATAGACTTTGGCAATGTGGATTTTTCAGCCTCTTGCTGAATTTTTATGAGTTCTTTTTGACAGCAGTTTCAAAGATCGTGCAGGTAATGGCTCATTCCTCTGTGCTCTGTGCCCAATGATAACATCACACTTGTCCCTTTGCTAAGAAGAATATTTACCAGACAATTCTCAGACAATGCAGCATTGTCTCAAAGAAAGAAATTCCTAGTTCTTGCTCTGTGGGTAGCGATGGCTAGGTCACACAAGGGTAGTGCTCTCAGACTTGAACCTAAATCCTCAGTGCCTCGACCAGCCCACTCAATTTTCTTTAACAATGGGGGGTTAGCAAAGAAGCTTGTAAATCAAAAACTAATCATGAAACAGAGCCAGCTTTTAGAACCACATTAAATGGCAGGCATTCTTCTACACTGCATGAGGACTGAGCTCCAGGTGCCCTTTCACCTTGCAATCCTATAACACTGCCAGCTAAGTACTAGCACTTACAGAAGAAGTTTGGTCACTGCTCTAAGCAGCAGAGGCAGCAACTCCAAAGTTATTACACTCAAATCCACTACTCTAAATGATCTTTAAATACTGCTACAGAAAACATTCTCTATCTTCGGTCCTTTTAACACCACCATGTTCCTACCAGGAAAAAAATATTTCAGACTGGATCCAATTAAGATGCCTCTAATTTCAAAGGTAATAGAAAGGTAATTCTATTACTGACTGCTGGAAATTCACTTCGTCCTTGCAAGAATAAGATAATACTAACGATCTCTTGGTCTTCCAGTATAGACAAATGAAAGAGGAAGAGGAGTTCTTCAAACAGGGTAAAAAGATCTACTTAGCACAGCAGGGACTTAAATGCTAACAGCTTACTGCATTTTCATGTAACGATCTGCCAACTGCAAGTTTCAAAATACAGCTCTGAATTTAGATTGGGAAATGTCTTGTCCTGCAGCAATGACTTTGCTCCACCAAATTATCTTTCTTGTTTGTTTTCCCCCTTGTTAGAGTTACATTTCTTTAATATCGATTGTGTCATGTTTTGTTTTGCCAGTACTGATATCCCCATACTGCTCACGGGCTTCTCTGCTTCTCTTCTGGTTGTTCAACTGCTATTAATTTGGTCAATGGCTGTGGCTCAAACCAACTGCTTGCTAAGCCAAATGAGAAGGTTTAACTTCTCTGTAATTAGAAAATGAACGGAATGAACACCGCGCAAGACAGGTTTCTTGCCAATACTTGATACGTTCAGTTCCCACGTACAGCTATACACCAAGCATGCTCATCCCTTCCCTGGTAGTGGGGAGGTCTTCCTTAAATACCCACAGAAGATGCACCCTGAAGCCTCATCTCTTCTTCTGGGCAGTGCGTCATACTACTCAATGGGAGGAAGAGTACATCATCTTCTTGAAGCAGCAGTAATCGTGTATTGAGGCTTTGAGAAAGGCTTTACTTGATCAAGGGATGAGTGAACATCTACACATCCACATTTCCATCTCCTTGGAAAGGATCATTGCCCCACACTGAGCCCCAGTCTGAGAAGCTTCAGCACAAACATGCTGCAACACTCCACAGTGCTCACTCTGCTGTTTCCCAACAGGGTTTGGTGGAGCTGGACATTCACCTGTGCTGGAAATAAACTGAAAGACTTCTAAAAAAATGGAATAACACCAGGATCAGAAAGATATTAAAGCACAAGAAGAGGAGACATTTAGAAGACTTCTCTCCTTGACAACATGAAAATCTATCACCACCCTCCAAAGAAACCTAAAATTCTTTCATTCTGGCTGACACAGTACCAATGAAGAATGTCACTTCCAAAGAAAGAAAAGAAAAAAAAAAAAGAGTCTCCTGCAAGGCATATAGTCAACATGCATAAATATATGCAAGTACACACATCCCCCTATAGGGAACCCCAACAAATTATGGCAAGCAAGTAATTTCCAATCAGACATCAGACCTTGGAATTGCAATCAGATTCTATGAAAATACCAGTTCAATATTTAAAAGCAATCAAATAAAAGAACTCCAAATGAGTGGAAGCCAAAAAGAACTCAATGCTACCTCAAACACTTAGCCATTACATACTCTTCAGCCACCTCACACCCATGAAAGATTTTGGAGTTGTACTCCTCACACAGCAACAGGCTTTTCCACATACTTCCTTCTGGGCAGATTCAGGCTTGTCGATCTCACAGCCAGGATGCTGTTGCAAATGGCCCCCGGCATCAGATGCTGGGACTGTTTGGTTCTCTTTTCTTTCCATCAGCTTTGCTGGAGATTACTAACTCCCTTTAGTAGTTTATGCCAACAAATGAGATGAAACAAGACCTCACCATAGGGAAAAGTTAACAATCCCAGATACATTTTCTTCCTACTGTCTGAGCAACCCTTAACTACTCCTTTCACTGAGTTACATCCGCAGTGTAAAGTGAGAGGAGATGTATCACACTTGATTTATTCAGTAAGCTGCAACCTGGGTTTGTGCACAGGAGCAGGCTGCCCTGGGCTGCTTCTGCCGTCAGAGGACATCTCATTCATATAAACAGGGGCGTCCATGGCACCTATTTATTTACCTTGCCCCTCCTTCTGCATGCCATTTTCTCTCCATACTCCAAGAATCTGAAGATTTATAATCTACATTGCTATTGATTTTTTCTCACTCTTCTAACAATCTTCATTAATTGTTTCTAATTCTGCTGTATGTGTCACTGATGAGGGAACACCAAAAAGAGGACAGAGCTGTCATGATTGGTTAGCTGCCTTTGTCTTTTTGAGCTTTGCATCTCTTTTGGTGTCAGAAGTATGTTTTAACCTCACTTTAAAGGATAACAGAGCCCTTTAAGCTGCTCATCAAGTTGCTGTTAAAGTTTGCTTATCTTAGTCATGATGTTAAAAAATTATAAGGACTTATAACTGAAGGTAGCTACAAGAAGGCTACAGAGGGACTGTTTTTGAAGATCTGTAGTGATACGATGAGGGGCAATGGTTTCACATTAGAGAAGGGCAGATTGAAATGGGCTGTTAGGAGGAAGTTCTTGAGCAGGAGGGTAGTTGAACACTGGAACATGTTGCCCAGGGAGGGAGTTAAGGCCCCATCCCTGAAGATCTTCAAGGGGAGGCTGCACAAGGCTCTGGGCAACCTGATCTAGTTGAAGATGTCTCTGCTCACTGCAGGGGGGTTGGACTAGATGACCTTTGGCGATCACTTCCAACCCAATACATTAAATGATTCTGTAACTCCATGACTCACTGAATCAAATTAATTTGAGTCTCAGCAAAAAATAAAACCAAAAACAACAGACCAGTGACCAAACTGGAGAACATCTGGTATCAAAAGAAATTATTTATAACAATTACTTTTGATTTCATCTCATAGAGATTGAGGAATGACCTCTTCAGGCTCGTGCTGCCCCAGGCATCAGGTCAGAAACAGCTTTCACTGTGGAGAGCAGCAATCGTGCAAGAGTGGATTCTCACAACAGGAACAAGAAAGATGTGTTTCTTCCCAGAACTGGAATATTTAACTTTTCAAGCAGTTTATCAGCAACGTGAATGGATTGTTTAACAACAGAAATGTTATTAAAAGGCTGTATGGAAAAATAAACCTGCCCTGTTGAGGATACTCACATACCCTGAGAGTCAACAAGGTGACAATAACTTTATAATCTATTCAGCCAACTGTAGTGCTTTTAGATTTTCTAGTTCTCTGTCTCATCCTTGCACTCATCTAGCAGTAAGGTTTATATTTTGATTTCAGCTGGAAGAGTGTTCTCCTTCACTAATACCCTGATGTCTTTGATGGGATGAAGCAGGAAGGGCAAGAGGCTTATATCGACTCAGAGCTTTTTCTTTCTTCTTCTTTTCTGTGGGTTTATCCTAATAGATAGCAGTCACATACAAAAAATTGGGCTGACATCTAGAACTCAGAAAACACATGGAACTATTCCACAGTCGTCACAGTGCTTATCCTGCTTAAACACTTACTTGAGCTAACAGGAAGGGGGGAAAATTTTCAGGGCTCTGCCCAGCTGCTGTGAAGGAAAAGGCAAGTGCAAAACCAGTACTGCAGTGAGAGTAAATATGTGTGTTCAACACATTTTGGTGTTTAACGGCCCAGGGTACATAAGATAGGAAATACTTAAGGTAGAAGACAAAAGAAATAGCACCCAAAGGAAGGAAGACCTGAAATAAAACCTGGATTGCTCTGACTTCTGCTTAAATTGGCTGCAATTTTGACCAGCACTGGCAGCCCACAGAAACAGCAGCCAGTTCCACACTTTCTTGGACAAATGCCAAATTACTGCATAAACACCCCAAAGCATGCCTAGAGTTCTAGCCCTTGTTTACATGGAATGAAGTCCTAAACTGCATTTGGCCCAGAACAAACTACTGACTTGTGATTTCTGCACCATCCCAGGGACAAAATTCTTCCCAGCTCAGCCTAGGCCTGGGGCAGACCTCCCCTCTACATCAGAGGAAAAACAGCCACTATCACTATCAGCCCCGAGCTTAAGTGAGAAGCCAGCTACCCATTTTATAATGAGCTTTTCCAAAGGGTTTCAGTCTTCTGAACTATAACTGTCAGACAAACATCACATTTTAATCTGAAATTTGAGGATTTATGTCTGACGCCTAGCAGGCATATCATCCACACCACAAACTAACAGAGAACTTGCCAGATTATGAAGAAAGAAAAAAAAATCCAAGGCAGCACATTTTTAAAATTAAGGTATGTCTTGTTTGGCATTTATTTTTTAAATTATGCCACATCTCACTTCCATAATAAACTTTCAGTGTACTGCCAGTTGGGTGCAATTGCCCATGAAAAAAACCAGTAACTACTATTTCCCATCTGTCTCCAGAACACAGGATTAATGAAATAATTTCAAATCAATTTTAAAATAATGAGGCATCAATAAGGAGCTTTGTCAGCGCCATAAACATGAATTAATAGTTCATGGCTATAAAGTTATCTTTTTTCTCAGTTTCCTTGAATGTTCTTTTATTTTTTTGATGCTCCAAAGAAAACATCCTACAACTTACCACCTCATAAACACCCAATCCCTTGTCTGTTCACAAACAGCTAAAATTTACTAACTTATGCTAAACCTTACTAAATCGATGGCACCATTCACTGGTGACATTATTTGTAGTTTAAATTCCAAAAAGCTACTTAACTACACTTAAATATAAGAGCTTGGGCTACTTGGAGCAGGAACTTGGCAAAAAGCAAAGGCGATGCCAAGAACAGTGTTGCAGCAGGTCACACAGAGGTGCTCTTCATGGTCAGGGCTGCACCGTTGCCCAGGAGCTAGAGCTGCTCCCATGGCACCACCGTTTCTCTTGACACTAACAGATCCAGTTAATGAACCTGAAATAATTCTAATTGTACTTAATGCAAAAACTACCTAAAACTTCTGGGTGATATAGAGGAGCTGCTGCATAAACATTGAGGATTTCAAGTGGTCTGGCTGATGTGGTGATGTTAGGTCATAGGCTGGACTTGATGATCCTGATATTTTCCAGCCTCCAAAAATGTGTGCTTCTGTGAAGCACAGCAGTCACACTGAACTTAGCAAAACCCAAATACTCTTTAATCTTATTGCCTCACACTGGAAGAGCTACGCTCTGTGTAGTTTGATTGAGTACTGTAAAACACAAGCAGGCACAACTCCATGCAATGCCACTACCACACAGTGTATCAGCTACTTCCTTTCTGCTCCTCCACGTTGACTGAGTGAAGCCCAATACAATATTTGGAATTAGCTATGAAATACTTGTCTTGATAATCCACATCCCATGCTGGCTTTCACTGGGACTCAGGTACTGTTCATAATCTTCTATTCTAATTGCTATTAATTATTGTAAAAAGGTTGACGTCTTCACTACTGGTTGATAAATAATGCATGAGACACTTTTCGACAATGGGCAATAAAAATGCAATTTCCAGATCTTTCAAACAATGTTAGCAGCCAGTAAGGAAGTGAAAAAAGAGACCTGCAGTCATTTGCTCTGGTCAAAGAAAAGTCCTGTTTAAGAGCCTTTTACAGACCTTGCCATTGCCCTAAAGGTAGCTGAAAATCTATGGGTAAACGTGAGGTGCTGCTGACAAATAAAGAATTTCGGGGGGGGGGGG
>VXBP01000819.1:141597-156521 GCA_013400115.1 Rhinopomastus cyanomelas | reverse complement strand
CGCACGAACCGCCGGCGGGGGGGGGGGGGGGAAATCATAGGATGTCCCAAGCTGAAAGGGAACTCCAAAGGTCATCTAGTCCAAAATCCCTGCAGTCAGCAGGGACAGCCTCAATTAGATCAGGTTACCCAGAGCCTTGTCCAGCCTATCCAGGGGTGGGGCCTCAGCTCCCTCCCTGGGCAACCTGTTCCAGTGTTCAACCCCTCTCCTGCTCAAGAACTTCTTCCTAATAGCCCATTTCAATCTGCTCTTCTCTAATGTGAAACCATTGCCCCTCACTGTATCACTATATAAGGATAAAATGTACATGGAGTTTAAGTTACAGTCCCCAGCGGTCCCGAAGGAACATATTAAATGTAAAAAAGCAGAGAGCCATAAGCAGAGTTACACTGGGCCTTTGGCGATTCGAATAATTCACCCTTAGAGCAGAGTGTTACAGGCTCCTGCTGCTCCTCACAACAGTGTGCACAGAGGCCTAGGATGGCTCCACATTAAGGTGAGAACATTCTGGTCATTTAATTTACACCTTCAGTGGCCATCACCTGATCACGATGTATTTGAATAAATACTTTATTTGTTTCATTATTTATAAGTCCCTGAGCGGTTAAAGTAGAAATTAGAGTTTTCTAAACAGAGGACTAATAAACCTCGGTGTTGATTTGCTCAAGTAATGGCTAAAGGAATTGGAAAGCAAACAAGATTTACAAAAGCAGATTTGAATATGTGTTTGTAATTCCAGAGATGCCTTCTGGGTTAATTTTGAAATAAGGGATTCTGTTTTGAGAAACAAACCTGGCTAAAGCTTGGCATTTGATTTGCAGTTAGAGAAGGGGCAGATTGAAATGGGCTGTTAGGAAGAAGTTCTTGAGCAGGAGAGGGGTTGAACACTGGAAGAGCTTGTCCAGGGAGGGAGCTGAGGCCCCACCCCTGGAGCTATTCAAGGATAGGCTGGACAAGGTTCTGGGCAACCTGCTCTTCTTAGCTGAGGAGGTCCCTGCTGATTGCAGGACTAGATGCCCTTTAGAGGTTCCTTCCAACACAATACATTTGGTGATTCTTCACCACTGATGGATAAAAGCAGGGGTGTGCTGTGGGAGAGGTGAGGGCAGCAAACACACAAATTGACAGCACATCTTAAACATAAAGAGTTTCTCAATGCTTATGTGCCTGGAGGGGAGTCTCAGAGCCCCTGCTGACTGAAGCATTTTGCTTTGTGATGCTTCCACAGGAGCCTTCATGCTTAATAAAAGCATGAAACAAACTCCATATGGTAGCTTTGCAAATTTAACGTGTTCATACATTACGAGTTGATGATATTGATGCTGCTGAAGCTGTACTTGAAAGAGTTTTAATAAGCCATGGCAGTTGTCCCTAGCTCCATCACACCAAGCATGCAGGTAGTGCTGAGGCAGGCAGTCCCTCTCAGCAGCCTGAAGCTGGCACAGACACAAGGGAAGTCCTGCTAAAACACACAGCCCATGGCTACTGAGCTAAAAATGCACTGGAGATCTGATAGCTCTTGCTGCACATGCAGATTTACAGAAAACTGCCTTTGCACTCACAGCTAAGCAAAATTACAAAGTAATGTCAGCTAAATGTTGTGGGAAAGACTAAGATTTTCTGCTTTCAAGTCCTTTCTGCAAGGACCTTGCTCTTACAGGAGAAGTCGGAGAAATTGCCTGCAAGTGCTTTTCTTCATGGTCAAACAAAGGCCAGAACAAGAGCTAAAGGTCTCAAGAACCCTTCCAATAATAAATATGAACACTAACATCCTAGTGAGAGTGTAAGGTCCTATAGGGAAACACTCATTAAATTGTGAAAGCTGTCTTAATGTATGTGCTACATAAGAGCAGAACAAAAAATACCCAGAAAACTCCTTTGTTAATGCATGGCAAAGTCAGCTGTCGACAAATGGACTTTGAATTATCTGACTTAGAAAACAAAACATAAAACAAAACCTCCTCCCCTCCCACAGAATAGTGCAAGTGGGAGCACAAAAGTGTGGAAAGTATCACATCATAAACATTAGCCACTAGTTTTTTCTTTCTGCAACAGGCATCTTCAGACTATCAGATAACATGCAGCTAAACAAAAACTCATTCAGTTCTAAGCCTGAAAGACAAATTTTTCAAATTCTGCCTCAAATGAACTGCTAAAAGACCCAACACCAGAGTTCTTGTTCTTAACACACAGCTGCAGGATGTCTGACATGTATCACTCATGGTTTACCTAGCCAAACCCAGTCCTGTCAATCCTGGAAGTTTTTCTCCCAGAACCTAAGATGGAGAGCAAGCATCCCTTAGTGCATATGTTACACTGAACAGCTCAACCTATTCAACAGCCATGCTGGAGGGAGACGAGCTGTGGAGTAAAAGACGCTGTACTTCTTCAGTCTCAGTTTATTGCCAGTCCTGAAGCAAATTGGTAAGACTCTAGAAAAAATTGAGCTGGATGAATCATCTAAGTTTCAAAACCCTATAGAGTGCACCATCAGAAAACAAACCTGTTCTCTTGATCTCTGTATGGAAGTTTATACCCATTTTCTTACTGCTGTAAATTGTGTCTGTTACCACCCAGTGAAGCTGTCCCGTAAAACAGAGAAGAAATCTGTAAGTGACCTGGACTCACAGGGACAGAATCAGAGGCCAGCAATGGTCTGCAGGCCATGAGCAGTTCCAAGGGCAGCTGGCACAAGAGAGCTCACAGGTAGCTCCTAGACCATAAACACGATGCTTTTTACAGGGGAAGTTTGCTAAGGACAGGGTGGGCTCTTGCTTCTGTTCCTCCCAACTGTGCTTCTGACCACTATGATTCCATGATTCTATGGCTACTTTTCAATTTATTGTGACCAATGTAAACTCACTGAGCTGAGCATAAATTGACACAATTTACAGTGGCATTTGGTATTCGTTTGGCTGTTCAACTAAATCTGCTTGCATTCTACCCCACAGGGTTTGTCTCATTTTCCTGATCCCCTTTCCTGGCTGCAGAAGCTGGTTATCAGGGACAGAGAAACTGCTACAGTTAAGCCAGAGATACAGGCTGAACGTAGACAATAATGATCCTAAATGTCTTTGACGAAAATATCCCACAACAGAAAGCTTGGGAGGATCAAAGTTTGCCTAAATGCTGTTGCAGACAGATGATTTCCAGCCACCAGGGTTGGAATTAGAATTTTATATTACAAGACCAAAGCACGGTAAGTTCTGACACTTATGAATATATCTTATTAATAAATCTCTTTGATATCTTGAGTTGCCAAGTAGCAGAGGAGTGAACTGGTATCTGCCAAGTACTTCCATGCACTGCTGATGTAAACTAGGTGCTGTGTCAATCAGTATTTTCAGGTTTCTTATAGAAATTACCAGATGAAGTTGTGTCTGGCACCAAGCAGGAGAACAGACCGTGTGGGGTTTCTTCTACCACGAATGGCATCACCAAATGTGATGGGCCCTAAACCTCTAATTCTTCTCCCTTAAGCAGCAAGGATTGCTGTTCAGCCACAGTCACGCATGTAACCTGACTTCTGTACAGCTGTAATTTCTGTTACAGAAAATCATACATTGATGTCACAGATGGCAGCGAGAAGTACATTCACTTCATGCAAACTGTATTTACTGACATGCGTTTGTTTTTCCTCATACGCTGCTGAAATCAGGTGCTGAATAACTTACATTCCTTCAAGCAGTGCACTGTATTCATTAATGCTCAGGCAATACATATGCCAATACATCTAATAACATCTTATTGCCAAGCTTGAAAGATTTATTAAAATATTTATTAAAGTCCTGATCATCTCATCTATTATTTCATGCATCGGCTCTTTCACTGCTGTAGAGTAAAAATTACCTGATTTCCCTTCTGGTCATCGGTCATCTTGTCCTGAGGACAGACAGCTCAGTGATTTTCATCCCACCTAAATGCTGCCACTTCCATTGTTTCTGTACTTTTTCATCAGCTGTCCTGCCTTTGCCCTCAATTTCAGCAGGGTCTTCCCTAATTACACCCCAGACAGTGTGTGCATTGAGCTTTGAGGCAATCTCTAAGACTATCTTTAACCTTTACTCTCTCCCTGAAGCACAGCCAGCCCACTTAATTTGTACTTGTTCTTCTCTTGGCTGAAAAAGCTTTTTCTTCTCCATATATTTTATGATGCCCAAGTCAACTAGATTTTGATAGCTCTCACTTTCAGATATCTTGATCAAAGACTTCTTTCTTGATTGACCCTTTTTTCCATTTCCCATCTACATCCCAAGTGTTCTTCAAGAATCTCATTTATTTAGCTGGTCCATTTTTAGCATATTCAGTACAAAAAAAGTCAAATTAAAAAATTCCCAAGTGAGAATTGTTTCAATTAGAAAAAAATACTGAAAATTATAGTGATTAAACACAGACCTGTACGTTCAGTTGAAGAGCTATACTGAAAATCACAAGCTTTTCAAATACCAGCTCTCCTCCACTATGACAAAGAACATCTCAGGCAAGGAATTCTGCTGCTCCTATTGCTATTGAAAAGTGTAGTTTAACATGAAGTTCTAACACAAACGACCATTCTGAATATACATTTTTCCCTGATCCCACATGCCTACAGCACATATCATTCTGAATCCCAGAACATTAGGGATTGGAAGGGACCTCAAAAGATCATCTGGTCAAATCCTCCTGTCAGAGCAGGATCACATAGATCAAGCTGCATTGGAACATGCCCAAGCGGGTTTTAAACGTCTCCAGAGAAGGAGACTCCGCAACCACCCTGGGCAGCCCCTTCCAGTGCTCTGTCACCTTCACTGGGAAAAAGTTCCTTCTCAGATTGATGTGGAACCTCCTATGTTCCAGCTCACACTGATTACCTCTTGTCCTATAATTAGATGCCCCTAAGCAGAGCCTGGCTGCATTTTTCTGATACCTGCCTTTTACATATTTACAGACATTAATGGGGTCATCCCTCCTTCTTCTTTTTCCAAGCTAAAGAGACCCAGCTTTCTCAGCTTTTCCTCATCAAGGAGATGCTCTACTCCATCATCTTTGAGGCTCTGCACTGGACTCTCTCCAGCAGTTCTGTGTCCTTCTGCAACTTAGAGGCCCAGAACTGGACACAATATTCCAGATGTGGTCTCCCCAGGGCAGCGTAGAGGGGGAGGAGAACACCTCTCCATCTTCTAGCGACATCCCTTCTAATCCAGTTTAGCATGCCATTGGCCTTCTTGGCCACAACAGCCCACTGCTGGCTCATGGCCATCCTGCTGTCCACCAGGACCCCCAGGTCCCTTTCACCTACACTGTTCTCCAACGGGTCGTTCCCCAATCTATACTAATACCTAGGGTTGTTCTTGTCCAGATGTCAGACTCTACACTGCTCTTGTTATAGTCCATTCAGTGTCTCCCCACCCAACTCTCCAGCCTGTCCAGGTCCCGCTGGATGGCAGCACAGCCTGTTGGTGTGTCGGTCACTCTCCCCGGCTTTGTATCATCAGCAAACCTGCTGACAGCACATTCATCTGGTATTAATGTCTTGCATTAATATAGCAAGCACATAGAAAGAAATGCATATAGAGGGCCCAGGTTCTAGTTAAGAACCTCAAAGCTTTCTTGATCATAATTAAATGAGTAAAAAAAGTGTGTTCAAAAAAAATTATAGACAATTATTTTGGGGGTTATTTTAGGGGTGAAATCAAGGACAGGGTGCCATCTTGCCTCTGGTAACTACCAACTGAAACTGCAACGCTTCCAGTCCATCAGAATTGCTTTTAACTGAGAAAACATAACAAAAACATAACAGCACTGGGTAATTTTCGGGATTACCTAGGAAACTCTTCATCCAACGAGGAGACCATTACCAAAATTCCTTTAAGGGAATACTGGCAGTCCTCTCCTGGCAACTTTTACTCCCAGTTTATTTTCTAAATCTGTAACTCCTGCCTAGATAAAAATAGTTAACCATAAATCAGAAGCAGAGAGTGTTATACACATAGCTAATCCAATCAAGGTTGCTATATAATGTCAATAGCACTGTATTTGTTTTCAACCTAAGTGTTAAACTGGACATCTAACAAACCACCACAAACACCCCTGTGACCCCTGAGAGTTAACCTCATGTGAAAAATATTGCTCTACTGCCCTGGGGAAGGGCTTAGAACTGCAACAATAACAATACCTTCAGTAGAAATTTTCTTGCTTTTTTTCTTTTTGATTCAGTTCTTCTATTCTCATCTACCTCAAGACTGAAAGGTTATTTACTCTGATATGTAAAAAAAACAAATAGCACAGAGTAACCACTGAGAGAGGGCATTCTGCCCCTCTGCTCTGCACTCATGAAAACTCACCTGGAGTCCTGCATCTATCTCTGGAGCTCTCAGTACAGGAAGGACCTGGACCTGATGGAGCGGGTCCAAAGAAGGCCATGAAAATGGTCAAGGGGCTACAGCCTCTCTGCTATGGGTACAGTCTGAGGGAGCTGGGCTGGATCAGCATGCAGAAGAGAAAGCTTCTGGGTGACCTGGTAGTGACCTTCCAGTCACAGAATCACAGAATGTTAGGGATTAGAAGGGTCCTCAAAAGATCACCTCCCTGAAGGGGGCTACAAGGAGGCTGGAGAGAGACTGTTTTTGAAGATCTGTAGTGATAGGATAAAGGGAAATGGTTTCATATTAGAGAAGGACAGATTGAAATGGGCTGTTAGTAAGAACTTCTTTAGCAGGAAAGAGATTGAACACTGGAACATGTTGCCCAGGGAGGGAGCTGAGGCCCCACTTGCTGGAGCTATTCAACATGAGGCTGCACAAGGCTCTGGGCAGCCTGCTCTAGTTGAGGCTGTCCCTGCTGACTGCAGGGGTTTGGACTAGATTACCTTTAGAGTTCCCTTCCAACATGGGCCAGTTTATGATTCTATTTTCAGTTGTCCTCTACAATCCAGAGCATGTGATTTGATGTTCATGGAGACTGTTAACAGCCACCAGGTATGTGAGATAAAGAGTTATGGAGCAGAACATGCCCAAGTTCCCATGAGATATCCCTAGCCATTTAACATGTCAGAAGCCTGTCATCCTAAAAAAGATTTTGATGCAGACACTGTCAAGGAAGCTTGGATAAAACAGGGCCTACTTTATGCAAAGACTTACAGAAACTAAATTTTAATATATGTCACTACTAAACTAATCTAAATTTTAACATATTAGAAATGATGAGGTGGAAAAAAATAATATGACCTTCTTACAGCTGATGGAAAAAAGTGAAAGTAAAGAGCAATCAATCACACACCACATAATTAACTCTTCCTTAAGGATCAACATAGAATCCCTCAAAGGATGCAAAGAAAAATAATTTGTGATTCAAAATCCCATCCTACTTCCCAATAAGGCTGTTTTAAGGTATGCACAAAAATAAGTAAAATAAATAATATAAGTAAGTTTTCAAGGGATTGACCTAAGCCATCAAGTCCAAGCCCACTTTAAGTCTTCAGGGGACAACTTCAGAAAGCAAGAGTGACAATTTCAGCTTCAGCAATTCACGGCTTTTTTCAGCATTTTCTGATAAGTCTGAAAACTAAAGCAATAATCTACAGGTTACTAGAGGTGGCGGGGGGAGCCCATGCACAAATGGTTAAACCAATTCCATGTTCACATCATCCAACACCCCCAAATATTTGTGTTCCACGGATCAACACAAACCTACAAGACTGGTGAACAGGTTGGTTTGTAATAGCTAGAAAGCTAATTGTAATAGAGACTTATTAGCAGAGCTTTTCAAAGCCTGAAGAAAAAAATCACATATGAACTGACAATTGGCTTGCTGGCTAATGTGCCTAATGCCTTGGAAAGGCTAAGGAAACCAGGGCCAGTGTGGAGTCTTGTATCTGGCAAACAACAGCCCCGGGTACCAGCAGGGGATAGGGACTGACTTGCTCGAGAGCAGTGTAGGAGAAAAGGACCTGGGGGGTCCTGGTGGGGAGCAGGATGATCATGAGCCAACAATGTGCCCTTGCGATCAAAGCCTGGGTTAGATCAGAAAGGGGACAGTTAGTAGGTCGAGAAAGATTTTTCTCCCCCGCTCACCACTCTGCCCTGATGAAGCTGCATCTGGAATATCGTGTCCAATTCTGAAGGGAGTGAAGAATCTCCCTGATGAAGAAAGGCTGTGGGAGCTAGGTCTCTTCAGCTAGGTGAAGAGAAGACCAAGGGGTGACCTCATTCATGTTTATCAATATGGACAGGATGAGCATCATAAGGATGGAGCCAGGCTCTGCTCAGTGATTCTCAGTGATATGACAAGGAGCAGTGGGTGCAAGGTGGAGCAAAGGAGGTTCCACATAAACATAAGGAAAAGCTTTTTCCCTGTGAGGGTAACAGAGCCCTGCACAGGCTGCCCAGACAGGTTGTGGAGTATCCTGCTCTGGAGACACTCAGAACCCACCTGGATGCAGCCCTGTGTGGCCTGATCTAGGTGATCCTGTTCTGGTAGGGGATTTGGACTAGATGATCTTTTGAGTTCCCATCCAATCCCTGACATTCTGTGAAACCCAGATACCACTACAGCCGCTAAGGCATGCCCAGTGCCAGTCCAACAGCTCAGCTTCCATGCGCTCAGAGCCATGACTGCTTCAATACCAAATGAAATGGAGCTGAAATGTCAATATGGCATTGCACTAAGCTACCCTGACAAAAAAAATATCGTAAGATTAAAGCAGCATAAGTACCGGAATGCAGAGGGAAACCACAGCGCTAATAATTGTTCAGTTTCTTTTTTCTTACCTGTAGTTTCAAACAAATAAACTGTATTTACATTTTTGTAGAAATATGCAGCTATATTTGACAAAGAGTAATCTTGAGCTTCAAAAAATTGCCACCTATCTGACACTCGGATATGCCCAACTCGCACCAGATGCGGTTCACAGATGCGTCACTTCAACTGTACTTCTCCAAATGACTCCTGTTCAACACACAGAAGTAGCATCTTTGAAGCAGAGTGCAAAATGGTAAGTAAGAACACAGTGGTGAATACATACTCCCAGTAAAGGAATTAAAGTGAAAGAATGCATTAAAATTAACTGCTTGGTAAAGGCAAAATAAAGATGACAGAGAGGATAAAGGGAAAACAGTTCTCCATCGGTTTAAGGTTTGATTTTTTTTTTAAAGAATCAGTAAAGTCAGGTGAAACCTACTAAACATTTCCTTAAGGAATGCAAATTTCATCATTTGAATTTTTTTCTTTGAAATTTTTCTCACTTCAAAGCAATAAAATTAAACCACAGAACAATTAGAGGAAAAAATAAAACTCAGCCCTGCGAGCTGTATAAGAGAATCACAGAACTGTTGAGACTGGAAAAGCCCTCTGAGCTTATCCAGCTCAGCCCACAACCTAACATCACCAAATCAGCCAGACCAGGACGCTAAGGGCCACAGCCAGGCTGTCCTTAAACACCTCCATGGATGGGGATTCCACCACTGCTCTGGGCAGTCCATTTCGGGGTTTGATCACCCTTTCCACAAGGAAGGGCTTCCTAACATCCAATCTAACTCTCTCCCTGCTGCAACTTCAGGCCCTGCCCTCTCATCCTGATGTTAGTTGCCTGGCAGAAGAGTTAACCCCCACCTGACTACAACCTCCCTTCAGGGAGTTGGAGAGAGGGAAGAAGGTCCCCCTGAGTCTCCTCTTCTCCAGATTAAACAATCCCAGCTCCCTCAGCCTCTCCTCATCAGACTTTCCCTCCAGTCCCTTCCCCAGCCTCATTGCTGCTCTGGACCCACTCCAGTGCCCCAGTGTCTTTCTTGAAATGAGGTGAATACCACTGCTCCCAGTACTCGAGGGGAGACCTCACCAGTGCCCAGTACAGGGGGAGAATTACGTGTCTGGTCCTGTTGGCCACACTGTTGTTGATCCACGCCAGGATGCCATTGGCCTTCTGGACCACCTGTGTCAACACAGTGCCAGAAGGGAATTAAACAAGTGATGAATAACTCCGGTAAACTAAATAGAGGAGACTACAGCAAAACCTGGTGAATCTGGTCTGTGCAGTAAGCAGAGTTAAATATGGAATTTGATCAAATTTGGAAACTGATCGAAATGATCTTGACAGGCAGATATGGGGAGCAATGTATAGGATTCAAAACTTAGAGAGAAGTTAGGACATTCAACATTAATTGCTGATAAAAGTCATAATTCATAAATGGATTCCCAAAGATACCTAGTAGGATTGTTTTTCTTTGTAAAAGGAAAGAAAAGAGGCATTAATTGAAATTGAAATTGCAGTGAGGATGGAAAAGCTGGAATGATCAGGATTATCCCCAAGAAACAGAAAGGGAATAGACTAGCACATGAGCTACGGCTGAGGTTGCCACATTTGCGAGCATTGCAACCTCCGACCCCACACCTTTATATAACAGGTAGAGCTGTGAAAAGACTTGAACATATAAAACAAAGGGTAGGGAGCTGCTTGTGAAGAGCAACAGCACCAGTAATTTAAATAAATAAATAGCAAAGACAAAAAACTATCAAAACATGTAGACCTGCTTGAAAAGTTGGGTGGTCCTCCCTTAGCTGCTGGTTTCCTCAGGGCTGCCCTTCTCAGAAACTATTAAATTCTTGTATAGAAGATAATTTATCACAGAACTTTTTTAAACTTCACTTTGCTGTTACAGTGACAAAATAAAAGGCCAAACTCAAATGCTCAGTTGAGCATTTCAGAAGCAATATTTGCCAGGCTTTTCATTGGTCTCACAAGACATCCTGAAAAACCGTAAACATAACACTTGGCAGCGGCCATGCATATTTATTCCAGAAAGAACTAATATACATTTCAGCTGATTTAGAAGTTGTCATCAAAAAATTAAGCAAAGGTAATAATAGAAAAAGCTCTACAAGTTTCACAATGTAGAGGTTCACTCCCGTCTTTATTCTGGATGTAGTCAGTGCTACTATAATAGTACCAACAACAATAAAATACTTGGTTTATACAGAAAAGAGCTCTGTCCCAAGAGAAAATGAATCAAACTGGGTCTTAAACCAGTGCAAACTCATGATTAAAAAATAAATAAAAGCCTTTCAGGGTTTATAGCTGATGGCAGACCAATTTCCTCTGCAAGGAAGGAGGTCCCTTCCAACCTGGGCCGCTCTTTAATTCTATGAGTTGGTGAAAATAATGCAGAAAACTATTTAAGAGCAAAATCTAAGTTATTGGGCTGACCCATTCAAGCTACTCTTTCTTCTGAAAGTGTTTTCACTTGTAGTCATAACAAAAGGAAGTAAACTACGCTGCTAGACATGTAGTTTGTGAAGAGTATTGCATATTCAAAAACATAGAAAGGTATTTTGCCCTATTTATTTGCAAGAAACAGAAAAGTTTAGCTCAGAGCTAATCTCCTGTTCTTTATTTTGGAATGACTGATTATTAAAGTGATACCAAAACACTCACAAAGCACGACATGACAGTTCTAGCAATCATTATCAGAGGACTGATCACCACAGTCACCTCCTACTCCCTAGAGGAAAATTGATTTTCAACAGTCTTAATGTGTGAAATACCCCTGAATATTTTGCACTGCTTTGCTGTAAATGTAAAGGAGAGGATAGTCAGACAATATTGCTAGTTAAAGTGACACCCAATTGTTTGAAATAATATGAAAGAAATAAATGCTTGAAATATGCAGTTCTTCATTTGCTAAGGTAAACTGACAACTCAATATGAATGGATAGAGTATCATTATTTGAATAATTTATTCTGAGTACTCAAACTGTCAAATATGAGCTATTCAGAAATTTTTACATAACCCTGAGGAGAACTGCTACTAAAATCAAAGTAAATGTCAAACACATTTTGAAAAGGCCTCAGCACTGCAGAACATAATCACAGAATTACAGAACGTTAGAGGTTGGAAGGGAACTCCCAAGATCATCGAGTCCAATCCCCCTACCAGAGCAGCACCAAAACTAGGGCAGATCACTCAGAAATGCATCCAGACAGGGCTGAAAGGCCTCCAAAGAAGGAGACTCCATAATCTCTTGTGGAGAAAAAGCTCTCTTGTGTAAAGAAGCTTTTCCTCGTGTTGAGGTGGAATGTCCTACATTCAAGCTTGAATCACTTGCCCTTCATCCTATCCCAGGGCACAAATGAAAAGAGGCTGTCCCTGTCTTGACACCCAATCCTCATGTATTTATAGATATTACCAGAAATTACAGCTATCACAGAACAACCTTTATTTCCTAATTTTTGTCATGTTCATTATCAATATTAGGAAAGACTTGTGCTTTTGTCTGATCCAAAATGTATTTGATGTTTTGTAAACAAAACTCAATAGCTAGCAGTTGAATTAGTGCCTGTGGGTACACTGAGACAGCAGCAAGTTGTCAGCCCATGAAAGATTTCAGTAGGTACAACCAAAGCCAAGATCTGACACCTGAACAAACCCACAGACATAGAGTAATTCACATGCAATCAAAAAAAAGAGAAAGGTTTGATGTCTACATATAAATTCTAAGAACACTCAGGGGTAGATGACCCAGTGGAAGATAAGCGGAAAAAATCTTCTCATCCCTGAAAATAATCTAAGAACACTTATTTTACCTCCTCCCAACACCATGTTGGGATATTTTTCTAGATAGTACACAGCACAAAAATATTTGCTATGATTCATAGAATCACAGAGTAGAATCATTCAAGTTGAAAAAGACCCCTGGGATCATTGAGTCCAACCATCAACCCTACTCTACCAAGTTCACCCTTAAACCAGATCCCCCAACACCACAGCTAAACAACCTTTCAACACATCCAGGGATGGGGACTCAGCTTCCTCCCTGGGCAGCCTGTTCCAAGGTCTGACTGCTCTTGCTGTGAAAAATTTGTTCCTCATGTCCAGCCTAACCCTTCCCGGTGCAGTTTGATGGCCTTCCCTCTTGTTCTATCGCTAGTCACTACTGAGAAGAGACCAGCACCCAACTCTCTACAACATCCTTTCAGGTTGCTGTAGAGAGCAATGAGGACTCCTCTCAGCCTCCTCTTCTTCAAACTAACCAGACCGAGCTTCTGCAATCGCTGTTCATTAGATGTTCATTATTCTCCAGGCCCTTCCCCAGCTTCGTTGTACTCCTCTGCACTCACTCTAGCCCCTCAATGTCTCTCTTGTATTGAGTTGCCCATACCACCTCTACCACTTCATAACTGTTTTCTACCCTTAACAATAAATTAACCATTTTCTAAAAGGATAACCTTTTGCTTCCCTTGCTTTACCTGAATGACCTGCCTTTCAGTACTTGGGGCTTTTTTTCTTAAAAGACATCAGAAAATGGTTTCTTAAAAATATGTGAATAATGTCTGAAACACGAGAATATTATTTCAGATATCTGAAAAATGGGAATGGTGAAATGTTCAACCAAAGTTCTGCTTAGGCAGCAGCCACTGATCATATCTGTACTGATGAACACAGGTGGAATAAGCAGCTCATCCATTTTACACATTCATCATGCTTTACACATTCATCCTCCATAAGAAACATGTGAGAGAGACTTAAAACCTCTGGTATGAGCATAACATTAGACACCAAACCAATTAATGAAGTTTTGATGGAACTGCTCACAATAAATCCTAAAAATGTGTAATTCCAGGATGGGAATGGACAAACGGGGCTTTAATGAAACCAAACCTATTTCCATAAGTTAATGTCTGTATTCCCATCTCATGAATTTATGAACCAAATCAATCATCAGCTATGAAGTGGCAGCTTCTGGCACTAACGTACATTTTTAAGCATTTCAGTAGATATACTTAAGATAACGTAAGATATATGAAGATACATATAACTGAAGATACTACTTAAGCTATAAAAAGTTGTATATATGTATTCAGACATAAGATATTTAATTGAGCACGTACATGTATGAGCCAGGTGCTAAGCAAGAACATGAGAAAAACCACAAATACAAGTCATTACAAAACATGCCACCCCGTAGACAACAATTATTAGCTAAGTACAAGAGAATTTTCTGTTTCGTAGTTGTTACAGATACTCTGCTCAATTCTAAGCCTCCTTACCTGTGAAAAGCTGCAGCTCCACCCTTCCAGGAAATTTACCCTTTTTTGAAAGGCAACATTTTCATGTTCCAATATTATTCCTATTGTTGCATTTAATAATGACCCTTGGGACAGCTGATTAAGCCTAGATAAACTGTATTTTTAATTGGTTCTGTCTCTGAATACAGAAGAAGGAAATGACTAGTTCTGGCAAGCATGCAAGTCATGACAGCAAAAGAGGAATATTCTAAAAGGACATTATTAAGCTGGGGCACATTAGCCAATTTCCCTCCATTATGGAGACCTTTGAGGACAGTGCTTCAATCAGAGAACTCAGAAAATGGAAATAAAGTTCTGCCAGAAGAATAGAGTGAGTCAGCTACAACTGCTTTGTTCAACACTCTCATACTCCACTGCACGCTTCCCACCCCAAAGCCAAGGAGCACAGCAGTAGTCAGTAAGACCCCTTCTGATGCCATTGCTTAAAGTTTTTATACTTTTCATAGCTGATTTATATGGCCTGAAGGAAGCACTTTCCCCAAGCCTAACATACTCCCAGATGGCACAGGAGTGCCCTGAACTATTCAGAACTAGATCAAATACTTGCCAGGGCTGTGAACACCAAGCTGTGTCCTCCGAAACTGACTCTGTCTTCACAACCAAATCTAGACTCAAGCTAAACCAGCCCATGTAAAAGGTGTTGAACTGAGTGACTTAGGAGAGGCACCAATAGGAAACACATGAGGGTCTCTAGTCAGCCTGGCTGGGGGAAGACAGGGTTGAGCCACAGAGCACCCTGCAATGTGCTAAACTAAGTCTTCAGCTCTTAGAGCAACCCTGGCATTGTGCACCTATGTGACATATACAAATCATAGAATCATACAATCATTACAGATTGGAAGGGACCTCGAAAGATCATCTAGTC
>VXBP01000819.1:0-140607 GCA_013400115.1 Rhinopomastus cyanomelas | reverse complement strand
GCATCCTGTCTGGGCTCATGGATTTATTTCCATCCAGTTTGATCAACTTATTCCTAACCCAATCCTCATCAACCAAGGCAGGCTCACCTGTCGCCTCAACCTCCTCTGCAGTCTGGGGTCTAATGTCAAGACAGTCTAGAAGTATAGACAGAGGCAAAGAAAGCGTTGAGTATCTCAAATTTTGATATAAATTACTTAATCTGACAGTATTGATCACTAATCTAATGTATCACCTTTCTTCCTGTATAAAATACATAACCAGAATAAAGTCCATACTGTGTGCCCCAATTTGACAAAGTGTTATCATGTGCCTGGGTCTGATTCAGGTCAGTCACGCTGCTGCCTAAGCCCATGTTGTATATACACAGTATTAATAATCATGGAATAGCATCAGTGCACAGAAATTCAGCACAGGTCTAGCAATGCTCAGAAATAACATTACATTAGCCATTCAGATTGCATCTGTAGACACCTGACATCATTAGGCTGAACTGCAGTCCTCGACCAACAAGCATCTAGATGCACACGAGACCTGAGAAATCTGCACTATCTGTACAAAAAAGAGCAATAAGATTTACAAATGAAGAAAACTTCATGGCTTAGAAACAAGGTTGACCAAACTTTTCTTTACCTGGTACAGGAATATTACATTCCAAGATGTATTTATTGGCTGCAATACCTATACTTAGACTTTATCATATGACAAGGTCCCTTTATCATACATCCTATACATAAGACCATCATCTCCATTGCTACAGAACCCAGATTCAGGACTGGTGAAGAGACATACCAACAGGAATATTTTCCACTGCTGGTGAATACAATTCACAGATAATGTAGGAAGCTGTTAAGGTTGTCTAAAGACGTGAGAAGGATCTATATAACACACAGGCAGGTAGACAACTGCACAATTTAGACCAGAAGCTGACAGCAGCAGTTTCTACCTGGAAACATTTCACAGGAATGGTTACAACATTTGTGCTAATGATTTTTTTTTCCATAATGGAAAAACAGTTGTTAATTGCTACAAAATAAATTATGCACTAAGTGGAAGTTAAATATAAAGATTCTTTGATCTGCACTTACAAATGAACTAGAAAAATCAATAGAAAATTAGAGGACACTAAGGCTCTGGCTCTTTTTCCCTTTCCACATCAACACACACGTATCGAATTTATTTTATCGGAATTGCTTGAAATGGTAAAACTCAGATTAAATGCTACATAAAGCCGTGGTTTGAACAAGAAGTAACAAGTGAAAACTTGTTTTGAAATGAAAGATTTTGAGGCTCAAGTTGGTGATAACTTAAAAGAACATATATCTTTATGAACTCTAACACGTCTATGCCATATTCTAACCCCTGTACAGCTTAAAAGAGAATCAAATCATCCTTTCTGTAGCAAGAAACCCTCTCAGGCTGAAAGGTCTACTCTATTGTAGTTCTGTGAATCTCCATTGAATAAGTCTTGCTCAGGTGCTGAATACACAACGCTGTCTTCACAACGCTATCTTCAGCTCATTTTACTTACACCTTTCTTTCCCCTCACTCAGCGTCGAAGGAGTGAGCCTTATGCATGACATAAAGTTTTAGGACCTACAGACATGTGAGTCTGCATGTTCCATGTGGAAACCTACAGGGGGACGCACTAGCAAGTTGAAACTCCCTTAGACATCTGACACACCTCTTCCCAGCCTGCTCTCCCTGCTAAGGCCTTACATAGCCAAATGCCGCAAGTAATTGTTGCAGATTTTAATTCCCCTAATTAGAACTCAGCAACTCTTAGGATGTAAAATCACTTTTCACATTAAATCTGAGTGTTGAAAAGCAGTAACCCAAAAAACCTTGAATGGAGTTAAAGTGGAGTTTTCAATGATTAAAAAAACCTGTATAATGGTATTTAAAGCCAGTTGTGCCTTGGTGGCTTGTTCAACATTCAACTGCTGAACCAAAATATTCTCAGATAAAAGAATTGCTCAGTATGTATGCTGACCAATTCTGACCATAATACCAGAGACATCACTATTGATTCAGGCTGGGGGAGAAGGCGATAGAAAGCAGTCCTGAGGAAAAGGACTTAGGGGCATTAGTGGACAGGAAGCTGGCCATGAGCAGACAGTGTGCACTTGCAGCCCAGAAGGCCAATCACATCTGGCGCTGCATCAGAAGCAGCGTGGCCAGCAGACTGAGAGAGGGGATTCTGCTCCTCTGCTCTGCCCTGGTGAGATCTCACTTGGAGTTCTGCATCCAGCTCTGGAGCCCTCAATACAGGAAGAACAGGAACTTGACACAACAGGTCCAGAGGAGACCACAAAAAAAATCAGGGGGTTAGAGCCCCTCTTCTATGAGGACAGGCTGAGGGAGCTGAGGTTGTTCAACGTGGAGAACAGAAGGTTGTGGGGTGACCCGGTAGCAACCTTTCAGTCCCTGAAGGGGGCTGTTTACAAGGGCCTGTAGTGATAGGACAAGGGGCAATGGTTTCATATTAGAGAAGGGCAGATCGAAATGGGCTGTTAAGAAGAAGTTCTTAAGCAGGAGAGGGGTTGAGCATTGGAACAGGTTCCCCAGGGAGGGAAGTGAGGTGCCATCCCTGGAGCTATTCAAGGTGAGGCTAGGTAAGGCTCTGGGCAGCCTGCTCTAGTTGAGGCTGTCCCTGCTGACTGCAGGTGGGTTGGACTAAATGCCCTTTGGAGGTTCCTTTCAACTCAATACATTTGATGATTCCATGATGTGAAGACATTAGGATGCTGAAGCATCTTCCCACTCTTCAAGTTATTCATTTACCCTTTTTCTGAAACAGAAGGGTTAAGCAGGAAGACAACAGAGCCACAGCTATTGTCGATACATCTGTGTTCAAACACAGCAACTTCCCACATTTTACTAAAATCAGTTTTTCACCTTAGGCAAAATGTCTTCAGGCAGCCAGACTGGAATTGGCACATGATCCACAGAGGAGATGGATAACACGACCCTTAATATTTAAGGCTTGTTGGTTCAATCCCAGCCCACAGCAGTAGCCACTGAAAATTTTATTAAGTAATGGCTGTTTTAAGCCAACACACACAGACCATAGGAAATGTATTAGACACTTAAACCCCTTCTCAGATGGGAGGCTGCAGATTTTGTGCCTCTAGAGACATTTTCTTCAATCCCCATCAATTGCCCCTGAAAAACAAATTAAAATAGTTTGCTGCGGCATGTAAATTTGCAGCGACATTGTCTGTGCGTCTTAGCAATCAGCTCTATTCTTCCAGCATTATGTACAACTAAACTGACAATAAATTGGTCCATCAGCAACAGGAAAATCCCCTCCACACCTGGTTTGCTGCATATTTATGTTCTATTTCCCATTTAATCCCTCACTGCAGAGAGTCACTGAGGGGGATTTGTTGAATGATCACACATCCACTGCCTCCCAGGGAAGTTGGGTTGACAAAAGACTGCTGCCAAGCCAGCAGGAAGATGAAAAGATATAAAAATAATGCCAAACCCACCTACAGTCATGAAAGCTCATTCGTGCACTTACCTGCTTGCATAAATACCAAATATCCAGAACGAGCACTGAGATTTATGTAAAGAAAGGAGAGAGATCATGTCGTTGGTGGAGATGGTTCAGCTCTTCATTAGCACTTCATAGCAGCATAAGGTTTGAGATGGGGGCCAAAATGAAAATCAAAAGCAAAACATAATGTATGGGTTTACCTTAGAGAGGTATGAACACAAATGAAATAGTCATAATCACTGAGGCTTCTGTTATGAAGCCATTACCAAGACACCATACTGTTCTTCATATTAGTATAGATCTTTTAGTGTTACCCTGATCTGTGCTGACACCATGGACTAAGTGGGTAACTTATACACAAACAAAGGTATGTTAAAATTTGAATAGTACTTGTTGCTGTCTCTGACAGGGGGAGTGGGGCCGGCAGCAGTGGGGCCGCGGCATACCATGGCAAGCCACCCCATCCCATCTTCCTCCCTACCCTGGAAATGGTGGTGGTGCTGAAGCCAAAGCCCCATGCTGGAATGGGAATATGTCTAAGGTCTAAGAGATGGACTTGATGTTTCTCTACATCTATTGGCAATTTCAATACAAAGTTACAGTATCACAGTATCACAGTATTATCAAGGTTGGAAGAGACCTCATAGATCATCAAGTCCAACCTGTCACCACAGAGCTCAAGGCTAGACCATGGCACCAAGTGCCACGTCCAATCCTGCCTTGAACAGCTCCAGAGTTGGCGACTCCACCACCTCCCTGGGCAGGCCATTCCAGTGGCCAATGACTCTCTCGGTGAAGAACTTTCTCCTCACCTCAAGCCTAAATTTCCCCTGGCGCAGCTTGAGGCTGTGTCCTCTTGTTCTGGTGCTGGCTGCCTGAGAGAAGAGAGCAACCTCCTCCTGGCCACAACCACCCCTCAGGTAGTTGTAGACAGCAATAAGGTCTCCCCTGAGCCTCCTCTTCTCAAGGCTAAACAATCCCAGCTCCCTCAGCCTCTCCTCATAGGGCTTGTGCTCAAGGCCCCTCACCAGCCTCGTTGCCCTTCTCTGGACACGCTCAAGCACCTCAATGTCCTTCCTAAACTGAGGGGCCCAGAACTGGACACAGTACTCAAGGTGCGGCCTAACCAGTGCAGAGTACAGGGGCAGAATGACCTCCCTGCTCCTGCTGGCCACACCATTCCTGATGCAGGCCAGGATGCCATTGGCCCTCTTGGCCACCTGGGCACACTGCTGGCTCATGTTCAGGCGGGTATCAATCAGCACCCCCAGGTCCCTTTCTGTTTGGCTGCTCTCCAGCCACTCCGACCCCAGCCTGTAGCTCTGCATGGGATTGTTGTGGCCAAAGTGCAGCACCCGGCACTTGGACTTATTGAACGCCATCCCGTTGGACTCTGCCCATCTGTCCAGGCGGTCAAGGTCCCGCTGCAGAGCCCTTCTGCCCTCCAACTCAGACACATCTGCCCCCAGCTTTGTATCATCTGCAAACTTGCTGATGACTGACTCAATGCCCTCATCCAGATCATCTATGAAAATGTTAAAGAGGATGGGGCCCAGCACTGATCCCTGAGGAACACCACTAGTGACCGGCCGCCAGCTGGATGTGGCACCATTCACCACCACCCTCTGGGCTCGGCCCTCCAGCCAGTTCCTAACCCAGCACAGAGTGTTGCCGTCCAAGCCGTGGGCTGACAGCTTAGCCAGCAGTTTGCTGTGGGGGACAGTGTCAAAGGCCTTGCTGAAGTCCAGATAGACCACATCCACAGGCCTCCCCACATCCACCAAGCGGGTCACCTGATCATAGAAGGAGAGCAGGTTGGAGAGGCAGGATCTGCCCTTCCTGAACCCATGTTGGCTGGACCTGAGCCCTTGGCCATCCCTCAGGTGTGCAGTTACTGCCCCCAAGATAACCTGCTCCATCAGTTTCCCTGGCACTGAGGTCAGGCTGACAGGCCTGTAGTTCCCAAGTTTGCTTGGTCAGTGGAAGTGTTGCTTAACGTATGATCTGTGTATTGTATGTCTGTCCCTACAGCCTTACTACTACTTTTAACAACTGTATAATGGTTGATATTTGAATTCTTTTTAATTTAAATTAATTTTGATAACTATTCTAGTGATCTCTCATATACAGTAAATACACTCTGCTGACCCTGGCATCGATAACCATTAGTTTTACTTCCAGGCTCTGTAACAGCAATGTCCAGTCCTTCTACCAAAACTCCCAAGACATCAAAAATCACTATTAAAGCAGTTTAGTATGACAACACATTGCTTCAGCTGACCTTTCTTACTACCTTTTATATCTTTTGTTTGTTCCCCTTTCAAGATGTTTACAAAGGTTTGTCGACACCAAAGCTGTTTTCACTGATTTATAACCCTTTTCCATTTATACAGATTCATTTTCTAATGCACAGGAAGGCTGAAAGGCTTGAAGAGATGAGTTCTGGTAATCAAACCATTTCTACTAAATGTAACAGGGATCAGTTTGTAAATCCAGCTGAGACCATACTGATCATGAAGCAGCATTCAGACTGCCACTTTCACTAGTTGCTTAGAGCTGTAGTGTAAAAATGGGTAAGGAAATGGGCTGAAATCAGTGCTTTAGAGCACAGACATTGCAGATCACGTTGCCCAGAGCCTTGTCCAACCCCACCTTGAATAGTTCCAGGGATGGGGCCTCAACTCAATCCCTGGGCAACCTGATCCAGTGTTCAGCCACCCCCCTGCTAAAGAACTTCTACCTAACAGATCATTTCAATCTGGCCTTCTCTAATGTGAAACCACTGCCCCTCATCCTATCACTCCAGGCCTTTGGAAACAGTCCCTCTCCAGCCTTCTTTTAGTGCCCCTTCAGGGATTGGAAGGTCGCTATCGGGTCCTCCTGGAGCCTACCCTTCTCCACATTGAACAAGCCTGGCTATCTCAGCTTGTCCTTGTAGCAGAGGGGCTCCAGACTCCTGATCAATTTCATGGGTGCCTCTGGACCCACCACATCAGGTCCCTGTCCTTCCTGTAGTGACGGCTCCAGAGCTGGACACAGAACTGCAGGGCAGAGCAGAAGGGCAGAATCCCCTCTCTTGATCTGTTGGCCATGCTGCTTCTGATGCAGCCCGGGATGTGATTGCCCTTCTGGGCCGCAAGTGCCCGTTGTCTGCTTATGGTCAACTTCTGATCCACCAGCACCCCCCCAGTTTTCCCAATCAGGTGACACAGATACAACTATTTCATTAGCATAAAATCTCAAGACTCCTTCTATAGAACAGCCATTGAAAAAATAGATAAATACCACAGCATTGGTTCTGACCCAAAGAGGATATACACCATACACACACGAAACCAAGGTACCGTACACATCAAACTGTTTACATGATCATTGACTGCTATCGCAGCACAGATTACACATGGAAGTTCTGACTTTAGAGATCAGTCATGGATGTTGTCATCACACACCATTTAATCACTGTGAAAGGAAAAAAGACTTCTTTTTTTCTCTTGATATAAACACAGTATTAACTTTCTACTTTAATTAATCCTGTGCTGTAAAAATTGCTTGTATGGCACTAAGACTACATTATGCAACCGTAAACAAAAGGAAAAGATAGGCCTGCTTGGCACATAGTCACAATTCCAGGGAAGTTCATTCTGTTGAGACCAACCATTATAATTTTTTCAGTAGAAAGGAATAGAAGAAACCAGCCTGTTTTTAAAAGCTATTCTGGTACCAAGTGACTTCTCCAGCACACAGTCACAGTAACAATTGATGGTTTTGTACCTTTACCAGTAAAACCTCTATACTCTCATCCACTCAACCTTAAACAACTCCAACAGCTAACAGTGGCCCCAAGGACAACTGCAGAGGGATCTCACCAGCATGACCTGGACTTTGTTCACCATTTGGATCATAACCTCATGCAGCACACAGCTCTGCCTCGTTTACAAGGTTAATAAAACCCAACACACAAACAAGACAATGAATTCAGAAAGGAAGAGTAACTGAGGAGTAACAGCCACCTGTGCAAAGGGCTGACTGAGAGGGTTAAGCACTTCACATTACAGTATGTTGCATCAACGCAGTGCAGAGACTACGGACAAGTCATTTGAGGTCTGTGTGATTCAACAGGACAATTAAAAAAAGACAACAATGTTCTTTTGTAGTTTCCATGACTACATGCGAACAAGTTTGCTATTTCAGGTGTCCATAAATCCATGTTATTATTAAATTTAGAAGCAAAATCACTCAACCTTCTAAAAGTTGCATGTGAAACCCAGAAGACAGTGTTAATGCTCCTATCAGTGTTGAAATAGAGTTTCAGCTTTGCCTAACCACACCAAAACCAAGGATGGACAGGACTTTGACCACTGATAAAACATAGTGACATAAGGAGTGTCATGATAAAAAGTTTATGGTTTATTAGCAAGATGGGAGCTAACCTACTGTTACATTACAAATAATTATGAGCTCAGTAAGTTCAGAATTTAAGAAAGAAGCTCATAAGTTAAGCCTGAATGCACATTCATGAGAGCTATTTGGAGTCAAAGACCAAAATCATCCAAACATACCATTTTCAGAAAGAAACTACATCTCTCAGCATTTTGGATCACTGTCACTTTTCCAATCGAAATATCCATTACTAGGTTTTCAGAGACCAATCCACAAAGCTGAGACATGGGGTCTCACTGAGACATGCTGCTCCTGCCATGCACCTTCATGCCTGGGTCAGTTAATGTGGAGGAACCAAAGGGGTTTCGCAGAAAACCACGGGGCACTCACCGTTGCGACTCTCTTCATCAATAGGAACTATTGTGGCTGGAGGACCTGTCCTGGCCAATTTGCAATCTATAAAGATGAAAAGAGAAGTTATTTCTCATTCCAGACTTTGGGGAGTTGTTAGTGTTTTTAAAAAGAAGCCTGTATGGTATATTCACTTAAATATCCTGTAGGTGTAGGCTGCAACTGTTGGCTAAGTGACACTCACCAAGGACGAATATCTGAGCTGCTTGCTAACTGCTTGCTCATACAAACTTTTACAAAACAAAGGACAATCTGACAACAAAGGTTATGATATCTCAGATACCGATCCATACTTAAAACGGACACTTGAACATCCAAAACTTAACACAGTTCATTCTATTACCTTCTATTGCCAAGTCATGAACACACACTCCCCCACCCTGGTCATTGTCACATAGCACCACAATAGTTTGATGGCTACACTATAACCTTGTTCGCATCTTGCTCTAAAGATACCACCAGGGATCTCAGTGAAGAACTCCTCCAGGACACAGACATCACAATGGTAATTGAACTAAAAAGGATGAATTGAAAGGTATAAATCATAATGACAATGTTATAACAGAAACTAACATAATTTCAACTTAACTGCAACAAAGGTTCTACCTAAAGAGCATGAAAAAAGTGTTGATAATGATCTAAGAAATATAAAAGCTAAAAGCAGACGAGCAATGTTCAGGAAGTTATGTTTTGCCATCTTACCCTCGTATTGCCAGTCTGGAGTCAAAAGTTTAGAGTCATCAATGGAAGCAGAGCAGAATAATGAAAGAAAAGAAGTAAGGTTTGGTTGGTTTACTCAAAAAGATAGATTCAAAGACACAAAACAGGACATGCAGAGCTAGAAAAGGCATTGGTATAACCTTGAAATACATCACAGCAGTTGTGATGCCTGTACATGGTGAGCAGTTTGATATTCAACATTAAATAGAACAAAAATATTCCCTCTTTAAAGCACACAGAAATACAAGTCAATTAAGCAGCACTTTTCATTTTCAAAGAGCCTTACAGTATCACTGAAAGAGTGGAGTAAGAGACATCCATTCTCCTTCTCATCCCATTGTGCAGAACTGCAGTTCCCCCAGTCCTACAGGTAGGGTTCGAACACATGCTTGGCTACCCACCATTTTTAAGACATGACACTTCTAATTGCTTTCTAGCCAAGGAAAAAAAATACTGGATTACCACTGTGTTTTATTTTTCTTTAAGAGAGGTCTAAACTTTCTTCAAAAGATCCTAACAGAAAAGTATCCATAAATCAAATACAAAAGCAAGTTGAGGTAAAATGTTCTTTCCCAGCTTACAGTTAAACCCACACATTCATGGGCTTCAAAAGAACTGCGCTGCAGCTAATTGCTGACTATAATTACCCCGGCACAGACAAGACCTATGAAGGAAGATCAAACCAAAGGAGAATTTACTCAGATCTCCCATTAGGTGAAGCCTCTGAAGGCTGTCACCATGGCACAGTGATTTCCCTTAGCAACAGCTTTACTCTTCAGCTGGTGGCTCAACTGCAAGACCAAATTTCTGAACATCTGTAAGGTGACAGCACAGCAATCCTCGGGGCTGTAAAATACCTGAAATAACACAGTCACAGTGTAATTGCTTTTTTTTTCCTTTAAAGACCAATGGGCAAACCTTATTCTGCAGGTAAAATATATGAAGTTTTTGTGGGGGATACCCATGCCGTCTCCTTCTGAACAGCAGTGATACTGTTTGGAGAGCCCACTTGGTTGGCTCTCCTATACAGCCTAAATAAAATTTATTGATCAGATTATCAGCATTGACTCCTTTTATTCTTATAATATTTACTTTGATATCTAAAAATTGAATATTTTCGGTCAATAATTGTAAAGCTTTTCGTTTGGAAGAATCAACAGGGCAAACAGATCACTTCATTATAATTTCCTTTGACTCTTATTTTTCTTATCCATCTAGAGTTTCCTTTCGTGCTTTTATTTTTTTCACTGGGTGCAAGAAAAATAATAGGGCCAGTACAGACACAGCTGCAACCTTCTGCAGAGGCATGTATTATAATTTCCTAGAAGTTCAGGATTTGGCTGGCTGTAAGACCCTTCAACTAACTATTACAGACTCCTACTGAGGATTTGTTTTTATGACTGATCCTGCTAGTCACCACTGAACAGCAATCACTGCACACACGTATCACAAACAGAAATCCATAGCAGGGACAATTAATTTTTGATTTTTTTTTTAAATTAAACAAAATTGTATCTGTTTACCAAATGAAAAATCATTGAGCTTTCAAAAAAAATCCATAAAATATTTCCACATCACCGATGTTTCCATGATGTTTTCTCCTTGCTAAGCATCTCAATGAAAGTTACCCCTAAACTTCTAGTTCTGCTCTTAAATTATCAACACGATAAAGCCATTCACATGTTGCCAGCCTTTTCACAGGACTGGTTTTCCTTCAAACATAATTGTTACCCCAGTTATAACCAAAGCAGTTCTATGGTTGTTTAATGTTCAGCATCACAATCTGGATTCATAGCATCTCAGAGAAAAGGCAGGCTATACCGTTAAGTTCAGTGTTTTGCAGAGGATTTATTGCTAGTGTGAGCAGATGAGCAGTAAAATTTATCATGAGATAGATTTCAATGGAAAAAAGATGTATTAGAACAATAGACAAAATGACTTCTATAAGTAGAGGAAGAAAAAAAAACCCAACAAACAGGAAGTACAGTAAAGATCTTGCTGTACAGTGCCCTCATGGCACCACTAAAAAGTGTTTCTGAAGAAACACAGTTTTATTAGAAAAGTAAGAGATTACAGGTTATTTCATAGGATTTCAACTGTGAAACCAGCCAAATAGCAGGCTGCTTTTTTAAACGTCCATCACCCCTCCTTCCCATTCAAAAAGACCAAACCTTCAGCGCTATTTAGTTTCACGTTCAGCATCAGACAATTTAGAATTGAAGCTTTACACAAATTTCCGATTCAAAAGGAGACAATGTTTTGTTTTAAACTCATCCAGGGATGGTGATTCAACCACCACCCTTGGCAGCTTATTCCAGTGCTGAACCACTCTCCTCTTGAAGAATTTTTTCCTGATGTCTGGTCTAAATCTACCCTGTTGAAGCTTGAAGCCATTCACAGAACATTGGGGATTGGAAGGGACCTTGAAAGATCATCTAGTCCAAACTCCCTGCCGGAGCAGGATCACCTAGACCAAGTCACACAGGATCAAACATTATCTGAAAGATAGCACTTAAAATTAAGGTTGCTAACTTGGACCTGTAGAATAGCTTTACTAAGAAAAGCCTGTAAAGAAATCTGTGTTCACAGGCAAATTTTATATGAGGTTTCCTTTCCCTCTGGTTCTTTTGCTAATTACCTGTGAGAAGACACCAGCATCAACCTCTCTGCAATGTCCTTTCAGATAGATGTAGAGAGCTATGAGGTCTCCCCTTAGCCTCCTTTTCCTCAAACTAAACAGCCCCAACTCTCTCTCTTCTCATCAGATTTATACTCCAGGCCCTTCCCCAGCTTCATTGTCCTCCTCTGCACTTGCTCCAGCACCTCAGTGTCTCCTTTGTTCAGAGATGCCCAAAACTAGACACAGTACTCAAGGTTCGACCTCACCGGTGCTGAGTACAGGGGGACAATCACCTCCCTACTCCTGCTGGACACACAGTTTCTAATATCAGCCAGGATGCCATTGGTCCTCTTGACCACTTGGGCACACTGCTGGCTCATATTCAGCCTCCTTTCAATTAGAACCCCCAGGTCCCTTTCTGCCAGACTGCTTTTCTGCCACCCTTCCCCAAGCCTATAGTGCTGTATGGGATTTTTGTGACCAAAATGCAGGACCCACACTTGTCTCTATTGAAATGCACACTGTTATCCTCAGCCCAGTGATGGAGTCTGTCAAAGTCCCTCTGAATAGCCTTACCATACTCCAACACATTGACACTCCCTGCAAGCTTGGTGTCATCTGCAAACTTGCTGAGGGTGCACTCTATCCTCTCATCAAGATCATTGGTAAAGATGTTGTACAGGAGAGGTCCCAGCTCTGAGGGACATAATTTGTGTCCGGCCTCCAATCTGGATTTAACTCCATTGATCACAACCCTTTGGGCTTGGCCATCAAGCCACTGTTCCATCCAGCAGCGTATGTGCCCGTCCAAGCCATGCGCAGCCAGCTTATTTATGAGGATGTTGGGGGGGACAGTGTCAAAGACCTTGCTGAAGTCCAGATAGACCATATTGGCAGGCTTTCCCTCATCCACTAAGCAGGTCACCTCATCATAGAATGAGATCAAGTTTGTCAGGAAGGATCTGCCTCTCATCAATCCATGCTGACTGCGCCTGATTGCCTGGTTGACCTTTAATTGATCCATGATGGCTATCAAGATGATCTGTTCCATAACCTTCCCTGGCACCGAGGTGAGACTAACAGGCCTGTAGTTCCCTGAATCCTCCTTCCTGGATCTGGTCTTTCTTGAAAATGGGCATCACATGTGCCAGCCTCCAGTCCATTGGGACAACCCCAACCCCAGTTAGCCAAGATTGTTGAAAGATTATGGAGAGTGGCGTGGCAACCACATCCACCAGCTCCCTCAGTACTCAAGGGTGTACTCCATCCGGCCCCATAGATTTATGAGTATTTACCTAGGAAATTAAATGCTCCTCAGTGACAGTACAAGATAGGGGCAGCTTTTCTCAAGTTTTATCCTACTGAACACAAATTATTTCAGCAGTAACAGATCACATTATTCAACATAAACAAAGTTAATTAGAGCACAAAAGGTGATTAATGAAGGAAACGTATACAGAGGATTTAACTTAAAATTACTGCAGTTGCTAAGGCCATCTGGCTTCTTTCCTGTACCCACAGAATCATACAGAATTCCAGAACATTAAGGATTGGAAGGGACCTTGAAAAATCATCCAGTCCAATGCCCCTGCCACAGCAGGATCACCTAGAGCAAGCAGCACAGGAACATGCCAGGTGATTTTTAATCGGTTCCAAAGAAGGAGACTCCACAACCCCCCTGGGCAGCCCCTTCCAGTGCTCTGTCATCCTCACTGGGAAGAAGTTCCTCCTCATAGTGATGTGGAACCTCCTATGTTCCAGCTCACACCCATTACCCCTTGTCCTATCATTGGATGCCACTGAGCAAATTCTGGCTCCATCCTCCTGACACCCACCCTTTCCATATTTATAAACATTAATGGGGTCACCCCCAGTCTCCTTTTTTCCAGTTCTGCATCCTTCTAGAACTGAGGGGCCCAGCACTGGACATGATATTCCAGACGCGATCCCACCAGGGCAGTAAAGAGAGGGAGAAGAACCTCTCTCCAGCTACTAACCACTCCCTTTTAATCCACCCCAGGATGCCATTTGCCTTCCGGGCCACAAAGGCCCACTGCTGGCTCATGGTCATCCTGGGGTAGTGTGACTACATTTTTTTTGCCAGTTCTATCACCTACCTAAAGGGGTGCAGCCATCAGCAGAAAACACAGGTAGATTTTATTATCCATCTCTACAGGACACACAAATGAAGCAGCACAGCCAGCAACAGAGGAGGAAACAACAGATCCCCTCACTGCCAGGGCAACAGAAAACAAACTGACCCAAACATTCAACAACAGGGAAATCAACCCCAGCCCATGTCCTGCACAGCCAGGCAGAAACCACCATCAACACCACGTGAGAAATGCAGAATCCAGTTCCTCACCCTGGTCCAGTTCATCCTGGTCCACAGCTACTAGGACCTCTGGTCACCAGAGAGACGGTCAGCAGGTCCTTCTGATAACAGGGACATCATATTCCTTCTCATACTGATGTGGAACATTGTATGTTCCAGCTTACACCCACCAGCCCTTGTCCTATCAGTAGATGACCCCATCAAAGAGCCAAGCCAGTAAGCAGCAGCACCGGAGAACATCACCTAGCGGTCATTTATCCTGTCCTTCCAATGGAAGAAGCCGCTGGTCTGCTGACAGTGCAAGGAGAAGCAACACGTTGAACCTTGATCTGTTTTTCTACACTTATTTTAATTGTCTCAATTAAAAAACCAGAAAGGTATTCTTGAAATTCCTGAGCAGAATGTTGTAGCCAGAGAAGTCAAGCCATACCAAACGGAACAGTTTCAGAAAGGCAGGAAAGGTATAACATGGAGGGGTTGCACTAGATGATCTTTTGAGGTCCCCTCCATCCCTAACCTTCTGTGCTCTTCCCAGTCTACTGTTTTCACTCTGCATTTTATACTGACACTAGTAAAGCTAACCTTTATGAAGCAGTGCCCTCCCTTTAGGCAGCTGGCATAGAAAAAAAAAGTACATAAACCAACAAGCTATAAAGACCTTTCCAAAATCTTCCAGGAAAACGTTTTTGTTCCTGTCATTAACTTCACTGTTTTGTCTAACTAGTGTGTTTGCTTTTACAAGGATTTAACCAAGGCAAGATCAAGTAAATAAACAGCCTGTCTGCTTGGAAACAGAGTGAGACCTATTTAACAGATTTCATGGAACAGCCACATGGCTCTGATCCATTTGATTTTCAATGGCTCATTTTCATTATTTTAATTTCTAATTATCTGTGATGAGATGACTCAGAGGAAACCCTCTATCACTGTTCTAGGTAAGATGCTCAGCAACATCAGACAGCCTGAGCTGAAACAAACAGGATAGCTTGAGTGATCCTGTACTCTGCCAGCTGAGACCTGCTGCATCATCTCAGCCTGACACAGAATCATAGAATCATTTAGATTGGAAAAGATCTTTAAGATCCTTGAGTCCAACCATTAACCCAGCTGTCTCATCTCACCACTAAACTCTGTCCCTGAACTCCAGATCTCCACAACTTTGAAACTTGTCCAGAGGTGGCAATTTGACCCCCTCCCTGGGCAGCCTGTTCAAGGCCTGATGACAGTTTCAGTGACGTTGTTTATCATGATGTCCAACCTAAACTTGCCCTGGTGCAACTTGAGGTCATTTCCTCTTGTCCTAGTGCTTGTTACTTGTGAAAAGAGACCAACTTCCCACTTTTCTACAGCCTCCTTTCAGGTAGTTGTGGACAACAATAAGGTCTCCCTTCCCTACCCTCTCAAAACCAATGCCCATCCAAAAGTTCTGTTATTTGGAGGTCTTCTCTATTTCAACCTCACTGCTAGTGAAAACAGAAACACCTATGAAAGTGAAAACAAGTGCTACCAAATTAGCTCAAAGAAACTTCCAGTGTGGGAAACTGACAGGCAACATGATAACCCCTATCTGGAGACAGTCCCATGACAAACCGCTGCTCCTACCCGCACAAGTGCAGGGCTTTACAAATAACAACAATGCATTTTCTTTTTCCAAACTCTGCTTCTCCTTGTTGCAGCCATCTCAAAGGTCAACTACCTTCTCACAGCCCCTCTCTGTCATCACCTGAGAGATCAGTTCCTCTACCAAAGGTGTTTAAAAGGATTCCTACTCCAGGTCACTGGCGGGACGCACCTCTTTGCCACTAACTAGATGGAGCTTATGGGGCATAGAATCTATGATTCTATGATAGTGATACCACATAAAAGATAAAGAGTAGAACCCTAACTGGGAAACAGAAAGAGAGAGCTGCCCTACAGTGAGTACAGGACACTCATCTGGAAAACAAACTGCTCTCTTGAACTTTTCTGGGGACATTATTCTGTGAAATAACAGTTATCTCCTTCTAAGCACTCTTGAAATTCAAAGTGAAAAGCCATCTGCTTCAATCTGCTAAATCACCAACTTCTTCCTCAGAAACACCCAATTATTATCCTGTTATTTTATATTTTATCTTCCATTTAGTTTTGCTTTTACTCAGATAAGTAGTTTTGTTTAGTTTTATTTAAACAATATTTAATTGTTGCCAGAACAAATTCAGTTCTTTAATTTGTCATTGGAACAAAAGATCAGACTCAATCAGTAATTGCAGCAGGATCTATTACTATTCTGTATCAATCACTTCCTTAGGGCTTATCCTCAAATCAGAAAATCACACCATGAAATTAATCTGAAATTGCATTTCACCCACTCATGTTATATTAATAAAATCCAGAACATTAAACCTAATAATTACTTCATCTTTGTCTGTGCACTTAACCCAAGCTGAAAACATTTTGAAAGGCAAGGGGTGCCTGCTCCCTCTCTAAAACTACCTAAAAGGAGGTTGCAGTCAGGTAGGGATTGGGCTCTTCCCCCAGGCAACTAGCACCAGGACAAGAGGGCAGGGCCTGATGCTGCACCTGGGGAAGGTTAGGTTGGATGTCAGGAAGCCCTTTCTCATGGAAATGAGTATCAGACACTGGAATGGACTGCCCAAGGTAGTGGTAGAGTCCCCATCTCTGGAGGTGTTGAAGGACAGACTGGCTGTGGCCCTTAGTGCCCTGGTCTGGCCGATGTGATGATGTTAGGTCATAGACTGGGCTGGATGAGCTCAGAGGTTGCTTCCAACTTCAATAGCTCTGTGATTCTGTGATTTTTCACGCTGTAAATACCTTTTCTAGAAAACTGTGGCAGAAGTAAGGCCCAACGACTCTGACACATTGCGTAAAGACATTCATTCCTATAGGAAGAACTCAAATCTACCTCTAAGTACAATGTAAAGAAAAAATATTGCAAGAATATGAGATTATTACCTCTTGATTTTTACTTTCTGTTATTTTGTCCTAACTTTTCCTGGATCTGTGTAAGTGTTTAGTATCCATATTTGAAAACAAGTTTATTTTGAAGCAAGTCAGGTAATGCAAGGCTGCTATTAGGTCATCCCAAAGCCTTCTCTAAGCTGAATAACCCCAGCTCCCTCTGTCTGTCTTCATAGCAGAGAGTGGTAAAAGAGTGAGGGAAAACCTAAATCAACAGAGAGGAGTATCCTAGATACATAGAGTGGGTATAAAAGTCTCAAATATCAATGTTTGGTTTCTTCTCTTCTGGATTTCTATTTCATTTTCTAGTCCATTTTGATTTTTTTTCTCTAGTGAGAATAACAAAACACAGCATACACTCAACATTCAGCTCTACTCAGTTTAGTAAGCATAGGCATTAAGCCATAGTCTTAATTTCAAGCATACTGTTTTCTTCAACTCTGACCCTTTCCATCTCTGTTGAGAAAGAAAGACCTCATGAAAGAGGGTTGACAAAGTCAAAGTTTTTAAAGACTTTTGTGACAATTTCTTCTGCACTGTGAAGCACATAAAGCACTCACAGAAAAGTCCTGGAGATATACAGCAAGAACCACTGAAGTGTAGTTCTCGGAGTCACTGACAATCCCATGATCCCATTTTAAAGAAGAAATTAATGAGATGATACAAACACAAAAATTGATTCATTACTTCTGTCTGATGGTTGACTGGGAATTAAAGAGGGCTTGTGCCTGTACCATGGAAAAGATCTTCACTGGAACAAAGTCAAAACACCTGCGCCAGTTGATTTACTGAAACGTTGCCGGAAGAGAGTGGCACAAGGGTAGGTTCTGCAGTGCTGGGGTGGTACAAGTGGATATGAAACACGCTCCTGAGAAAGCCTGTTACAAGAGAATTAAGTGGTTCACAAAACAGAAGATCAGTGAAGCCCAAAGTCCTCGGGTTTAATACATTTACATTTGCAGTGAGGTGCTGGGAAAACGCCCAGGGATTTTGTGTTATGCAGGGAAAATTACAGCGTGTTCTCTGCTTTATTTAAGTTGGATCTGAAATTCTATCAGACTGTGG
The DNA here is from genome assembly GCA_013400115.1 of Rhinopomastus cyanomelas. Lineage (NCBI taxonomy): Eukaryota > Metazoa > Chordata > Aves > Bucerotiformes > Rhinopomastidae > Rhinopomastus > Rhinopomastus cyanomelas. The sequence continues at coordinate 122,618 of VXBP01000819.1, read as the reverse complement.
CATTGGCTGAGGTTAGAGCAGCTTACATTGAAATCCTCTAGAACATGGATTTCTGCTTTCAGAGCTTTATCCCCAAAAATGCTCTAATTGCTCATTAAGTAAACTATCGTTTGAAAGACCTTACACTTACCTCCATGATGTGTTCTTTCATTGCTCATTCATCAGGAAACACTGACTGAAAAACCCCATGAAAGAGTCTCTCTAAACATCCCGATTTACAGAACAAGGTTTCTAATACAGAGCTTCACAGAACCATATATTTAAATTTAGTAACTAAGCAACCCAATTTCAGAGGTAAATGTCCTATCTTGTTTCCTGTGTGACTGAATGCAGAACTACAGCTGCGCAATTTAGGATAAGCTTGGCATAACCTTTACATTAGCAGGCTTGTACTACAATTGGTCTGTATTGAAAATAGCATAAGAAGGGCTTTCACAGACGATTCTCTGCTCTTCCTGACAGACATCTCTAATTGTAGAAACTGTGAATGAGCAACAGAAAAGTTGAGTTTGATTCAAGTGCATTTGTGATACAACTGAAGCCTACACTGAATTTCTGTGCTTTGATTCAGAGTGGCTCAGTTAAATACCGCCCTAAAATCTATCACTCACAAATTCAAAGACTGAAGTGAAAGATCATCTAAATGCTAAAATTAGCTGAATTTGGGGTTTGGTTTGGTTCAAACCAGACAAAAAGCAAGGCTTGCATACAACAAGGACATAATCTAAATAAACAGTATTATTATAAGCTCTTGTTCCTGTATGCTCAGCAAACAGGCTTGTATACAGAATGTGCCAACTGCTTTTATATGGAATATGCTACCTGAACAGCTAATTTATTTTGCAGTTTTGCTTTTCCATTCTTCCAACTCTTTTTTTTTTTTTTCCCCCAACTAGATTATTATATCTATAAAGGGCTTGGTACGTGAAAACTGCCCTGCAAGCGCTATGGATTGCTGTTTTACAGCTCTGGAAAAATGCAGTACCATCCATCTTTCAGGCAATATTCTTTTAAAATAAAATAACTTTCCATTTTCAAGCAGTTTTGAGTTGACACTGTCTTTAAAAATCACGCTTGTGCCTGAAAACACTGTAAACCACATTAAAATATGATACTATGCCAAGAGCACCTAAAATAGCTATTACCAGAAGTAATTTTAAGACCATTACAATACAATGGATGGCCCAAGAATAGCTGTAATACCTTCAGAGGTGTTTAAACTTCAGAGGCTGATTAAATCTGTTTTTAACCATTATTATGCACCAAGTATTAAAATTTCATGCTGTTATCAATGTTCTTCAAGTTGCAATTTTCTTATTACTAGTGTGATGCATTTAAGGCTAAAATGTCATACAAGAGGATTCAAAAACACTTAATATTTGTATTTAAACTGAATCCAGTTCCTAAAAGTTATTGTAACTGCTGCCTAAAAGCAGACAGTTAGCTACTAGTATAAGCAACTCAAAAAAACCCAGGCAGTTGAAGATTCTTGTAACCTTTCATATTGCTGAAACTTCATTATGTGCAAATAAAGCCTGGTTAGCATTTACTAACTGAAACACAGGAGAAGAGACATCTAAATTGCCTATAGATGATCTCATTATTTAGCCATCCACAGTTCCTAAAGGGTAAATTTGTGATTTTTACCACATTCATGCTCACTGTCCCTGACATTCGATTTAGTTATCGTGCTTAGCATCATCCCTGAACAGTTTCTCCTATTTCAGCCCAGAGTTCTTTTTGTACACAGAAGAGAGAGAAAACATAATTTGATCTTTCAGAGAATCAATTGAGAGTAGCTGAAACTAAAGACAGAGGCATTTAAAAGGAAAATTTAATTTTCTAAATCTAAATTCATGACATTTTGCTACATACACAGGGATATTTTTATTTTTAAAGTGGCTGTAAACAAGTATTTAAAACAAATACTATGATTTCAGTAACTTTCTTTAAAAATCAGTACTTCATAGGCCAGAAAAAGTTACAATGACATGAAACCTCTAACTCCAATTGGATTTCTAAATCAGAATACACCTTCCTCATCATAAATATCTGTAACATTCACGTTACTAAGCAAAACCCAAGAGTTATCAGTCTACTCTGTACCTTGGAGAGTGGACGAATAACCTGTTTTGCTTCCTTGAAGTCATCTTTCCCATGCTGAACACTAGCTGCTGTAAATATTTAAATAGTTTAAGAAAATTCCATTTGGTACCAGATGTTCCAAATCTACAGCAGGTAACCCATGCCTAGGTCCACTGAAAACAGGCTGTGCTAATTAACCTGCCAGTTCTAAGATTGTTTATGTTTCAGGTAATTAACTAGCAATTTTTGGCATCTACATATTGTGCCTATAAATATCTTTCTCATGACATCTCTAATGAAGTCAATGTTGATCAACCTCTTCCTGTAATTTAATCAAGACATCAAGCCACAGTGACAGAAGATGAGGAAGTTGCTTTGCTGCTCAGTAAAGCAACATCCTGCTGTGCCCTTCATGGAAATGAAGGGAAGTGGTGCTGTTGATAAGCTGGAGGGATGTGATGTCATCCAGAAAGACCCGGACAAGCTGAAGAGGTGGGTCCAAGAGAAACTCAGGAGTTTCAACCAAGTTTAGGGTCCTACACTGGGGTTGGAACAATCCTCACTATCAATCCAGGATGGGAGAGATGGGGACAGAAAGCAGCCCTGAGGAAAAGGACTTGGAAGTGCTAGTGGACAAGAAGCCCATGAGCAGACTGTGCGCTTGCAGCCCAGAAATGCAATCACATCTGGGCCTGCATTAGAAGCAGATTAAGAGAGGGATTCTGCCCCACTGCTCTGCCCTGGCGAGACCTTACCTGGAGTCCTGCATCCAGCTCTGCAGTCCTCAACGCAGGAAGGACATGGAGGACAGGCTGATTGAGCTAGGGTTGTTCAGCCTGAAGAAAAGACTCCAGGAGTGTCTGATACTTCCCAGTCCTTGAAAGAGACTACAAGAAGGCTGGAGAGGGATTGTTTGCAAGGCCTTTAGTGACAAGATGCGGGGTTATGCTTTCACATTAGAGAAGGGCAGACTAAAATAGGCTGTTAGGAAGAAGTTCTTGAGCAGGTAGGTGATTGAACACTGGAAGAGGTTGCCTAGGGAGGGAGCAGGGATCTTCAGCGTGAGGCTGGACAAGGCTCTGGCCAACCTGCTCTAGCTGACTGCAGGGGGGTTGGACCAGATGACCTTTGGAGATCTCTTCCAACTTGAGCCAGTCTATGATGAAGCAAGACAACGGCTTCCTTTATAAGATACCCTACTCTTTCAGCTCCATCTGAACATACTCAAACACTGCTAGAATTATCCAGTCAAAATGAACTTCCACAACTGCACCTGACAACAGCAATGGACAGATTTTCTCCCTCTTTCTCTGGCAAATACATTATTCTGGGAGGGCAAACTGCCACAGCTACAGTCACGAAACAACACTCACTTATCCAGTACACACCAGTGTCCCCTGCTAGACAGTAGCAGTAACAACCATCTGCATTATGAGGAGCTCACCTGAAGGTTTTCTTGTATGAAATATAGATCCTGCTAACACATCTTAACTAAAGCATGGTTTAATTACCACAGAACACTGGCTTAGGCCAAGACAGATACCTTCCTTTGGTTTTCAAAGGTTTAGGTATTTGAAGCAGAAGGCATTGTAACTAACATTAGCAATAAAAAAACCCCCAAACAATAAAAATAACATCAAAAGGAGCAAAATGTAGGGCTTTTTGAGCATATTTCCAAGCAGACATGAAGTAGCCGAATCCAGTAAATGTCATTAGCTCGCCTTTAACCAAGTTCCCCGTGGCCTCGTAAGTTTAACTTATGTTTCAGAAAGGATGTTGCCACATTTATAGATGTAAAAGTTATTTAGCGAAGGCTATTGGAAATAATGCCCTCAGAGCCACCCCTGGGTGGAGGGGTACAGAGCTGTGAGTGGAAAGCAGGGTCCGAATACACACACAGAAGTTCCACCCCCCCCGCAAAAAAAAAAACAACCTTTAAGGCATCGAAAATACTGTGCAACTGTTAGATGCCAACTGAATCGCTTCCATTTGTTTGTTACTCATCCATGAAAAATGCAAAGTAATGAGATTTCATAGACCCTGTCATCCTTTGAAGTAGAGGTTCAATGGATTCAATAATGGAACTGGGACTTATTTTTGCCCATCATAGATCTAGCCTGTGTCTGAACAGCCTGAACCTGAGTTAATTATAAGAGCAATAAGGACTTTAATGTCAAATAGGGACAAAGCATTATTTGTTTTCCCTCTGGTTGGATGCACACATCTGATGCCAATTTTAACAAAAAAACCGCCCGATAAAACCCTAATTTTATACTTAAAATTATTCCTATTTAACAGGATAATCATACCCCATTTATATACAGAATCATAGAATGATTGAGGCTCCCAGCTCACTCAGCCTCTCTTCACCAGACTTTCCCTCTGGTCCCTTCCCCAGCCTCATTGCCAGAAGACCTGCATGGTTAAACAGGGAGCTGCTGGGCAAACTGAAGAGGAAGAAGTCTATAGGTCATGGAAGGAGGGGATGGCCACTTGAGATTATTATAAGGCTTTGGTAAGAGAACGTAGGGACGCAACTAGGAAAGCATCCTTGGAATTCATAGAACCATATAATCATTAGGAACCCTTGTCCTATCACTAGACCTCAAAAGATCATCTAGTCCAGGGGTCCTCAAACTTTTTAAACAGGGGGCTGGTTCACTGTCCCTCAGACAGTGTCGGGGGGGTGGGCTATAGTTTGTGCTGCCTGGTTTGTCCTGCCTGGGAGCTGGAGGGAGAGACGGGGGAGCTGCCCGCCTCAGCCCGGCCACACAGTCGGCAGGAAGTCATATGCGGCTGCTCGGTTTCCGCCCCCCAAACCCTGGCTCTTCTAACATCATCTAGTGATAGGACAAGGGGCAGTGAGTGTAAGCTGGAACACAGGAGGTTCCACATAAATGTGACAAGGAACTTCTTCACAGTGAGGGTGACAGAACACTGGAATGGGCTGCCCAGGGAGACTGTGGCATCCCTGTCTCTGGAGACATTTAAAACCCTCCTGGGTATGTATGTTCCTGTGCTACTTGGTCTAGGTGATCCTGCTATGGCAGGGTGATTGGACTAGATGATCTTTCGAGGTCCTTTCCAATCTTCAGTGTTCTGTGTCAATCTGTGACTATATTTCCTGGATGTTGCATATTCATACTTAACTTAAACCTCATTTCTCCTCAGGACCCTCTTCAGCCCCTCAATCTCTTTCCTGAAATGTGGGGCCCAGAACAACCTCCAGAACTGGAAGTGAAGCCTCATCTGTGCCCAGTACAGGGGGAGAATTACATCGCTAGTCCTGCTGGCCACAGTTTCTCATCTAAGCCAGGATGCCATTGGCCCCTTTATCTCTCTCTATCAGCAGCCTGAGCCTTCCCTCTTGGTGCAAGAGGCGGAGAGTGGATATCAGCATGCTGGTGAGTCACAGGATCATGAAAGACTCCAGACTCTGTCATGTTGTCCTCAATAATAAAATGGACTAAGAGGTTGTTGAGGTGGACTGGCCGGCCAAGATTTCTTTAGGAACTGAGTGGGCAGTAGTGCCTTTGTGATGGAAGTGGGAAGGGAGAAATGGACCCAAAAGTATCCAAACTGACCTGTTATGGCACCTGGACACTCCCACATCTCTGGGGCCAGACAGAATCCATCCAAGAGGACTGAGTGAGCTGGTTTATAAGCTTGCCAAGCCACTCTTCATCATATATTGATGGTCCTGTCTAACAGGGGTTGGGTTGACAGTTGGACCTGATGATCTTGGAAGTCTCTTCCAACCTTAGTGACTCTTTTTTTTAATATAAATACAAGGATGTAGGAAGATTTCAAATTCTTCCTGTCAAGTTTCCACCTATGAGACTGCATTTCAAATAATCCTACAGATGAGACAGCAATTGCACAGGTATATTTTTAGGTTTTAAATATCTTATTAGCATTCCTGTTCATATTCCAGCCACCTATATGTTTTCATGTTATCTAGCGCACAGACATTGATAAAGTAGGGCACCTGACACAAAAGTCCTCAGCTTCTACTCCATATCCAGGCTGGCTGTAATGGAGAGGTTGATTAATTTTGTATTAGCCAGATGCAACAATTAAAAATAAATCCCAAGTCATTGATTACAGTGAAGAACAAGTAGATAAGGCATTTTCTTTTCATACCTCTAGTAATTAGTTGCACAAAGGTTCTACCCGTAACGACTGTAAGGAAACAGCTGAGCACGGCTATGGGATTATTTTTTTTTAATTAGTATTTTGTCTGCTGATTGTTTACGTTCTTTAAGCATACAATGAATTTTTTTTTTTAATACTCTGGGTTATTATAGTTATTTCTGGATAACTGAGAAAACTGTAATTTATCTGAGGACATTCGCTCTGGCTACTTCCTGTGTCAGCATAAACAGAACTATTTTAATTATCAAACAGTGAGTTCACAGATTATATGGGGCTCTGCAAAGACCATGCATGTAATTGTCTGGCTTTATCTGCAGTTTTTATCTTGAGCAATTAAAAGACATTTCACATACACTAGTCTTCAGGATGCTTAGAACCCAGAGTGTTATTAGCCAAGCAGAGAGTCTCGTCACCTGTTAATCATTCCCTCCTTAGCAGAATAAAAAGACTAAAGCTTGAAGACAAAACCAAACTAAATCACTAAGCCCCTGGAGATGTAAAAGCACTAGCCTGTGCTACTCTGCCCATTGGTGTTATTAACTAAACAGATAAAACTGTAGCTATGAGGAGCAATTGACTTGAGCAGCATCTCACAGGCAAGCTTCTGTGTCTTCCTGATTAGCTTCATTCAGTTATGTCTTCTTAATTGCTCATGTACTAAAGCTCATTAAATGAAAAATAATATTGCTTTCCTACAGGTTGTGCACTTGAGATTTAAAAAATGGACACCTCTGGTGCCCCGCTGAGATACTGCTAGAGAGAATTTAAAAGGAGTAGCTACAGCCTACCGAACACAACAAAACCTCCTTTGTGAGCTCAGTGATAAAGCATTTATCATTTTCTTCTACAATTCTGACAGATTTTCACTTTTCTGCAGAAGATAATATGCTCTTACACAGAGAAATAAACAAGAGGAAGATTTTTTGGTGGATTTTTTTTTGTTTGTTTTGACTTCTTTTCACCGAATCAGAGAATGTACTGAGTTTGCAGAGACCTCCAAAGGTCATGTAGTCCAAACCCCCTACAGTGAGCAGGGGCAGCCGCAACTAGAGCAGGTTGCCTAGAGTCTTGTCCAGCTTCGCCTTGATGACCTCCCATGGGCAACCTGTTCCAGTTTTTAACTCCTGCCCTGCTAAAGAACTTCTTCATTTCAATCTGCCCTTCTCTAATATGAAACCATTATCCCTTGTCCTATCACCCCAAGCATTCATAAACAGTCCATTTCCAGCCTTCTTGTAACCCCCTTCAGGGACTGGGAGGTCATTATTGGGTCTCCCCAGAGCCTTCTCCAGGACGAACAACCCCAGTTCTCTCAGCCTGTTCTCCTAGCACAAGGGTTCCAGCCCCCTGATCATTTCGGTAGCCTCCTCTGGATGCACTCCATCAGGTCCATGTCTTTCCTGTACTGGGGGTTCCAAAGCTGGATACAAGACTTCAGCTTGAGGTCTCACCAGAGCAGAGTAGAAAGTGGGTTTTTTCCCTCCATAGAAAACATACAAATAGCAAAGAATTCATGCCTGTAACCCTATTTCTACCCAATGAAAACATCATCTTCACATACAGTATAATTATGCTCAGCATATTTTGCAGATGCTTCATTAAACTGAGCTAAAATAGATTTCCTATCAGGACAAAGATACTTTGTGAGCATCTCAAAACAAACATATTTTATAGAACTTGCCATTTTAGTGAAGAAGAAAATGAAAACAAAAACCTCTACCAGCATAATTATAATAGATGATGTCTGCTACTGAAATAAATGTAAGGATATGAAAATCTGTTAGGGCTGTGTATGTTACAAAATAGCAGACATATGACAGGCTTAAATATGAGTTACACACATGTGCATTTTTTCTTTCTTCTGTCCAATTCCTGTACATCCAAGCAGCAAAAAGTTGTCAAAGACCAACTGAAATGCTTCTTGGAAGGTAAACTTTTCAAAACCCCTCTAAAGCATCTTTAAACAAAACCCCAATCTGCATGAATAAATACTTCTGTTTTATACTTAGCAGGAAACATAATAATAGAATCATCAAGGTTGAGAAAGGTCTTCAACATCAAGCCCAACCACCCATGCTACAACCCCAAACCACTAACCCATCTCCTCAAACACCATGTCTGCCTGTTTCTTGAATTCCTCCAGGGATGGTGTCTTTACCCCCTCCCTGGGAAGCCTCTTCCAAGGCCTCCCCACTCTTTCTGGGAAGAAGTTTTTCTTAAGATTCAACCTGAACTTCCTCTGGTACAACCTGACCTCATTTCCTCATGCTACTGCTAGTCTCTGGAGAGAAAACGCCAATCCCTGCCTCACTGCAACCTCCTTTCTCTGCACCTTCTGCAGCACTCCAATATCCTTACTATACTGCAGTGCCAAAAGTGCCCCAGTACTCAAGGTGTCATGTCACCAGGGCCAAGTAGAGGGGCAAGGTCACCTCCTTGGTTCTGCTGGCCACACTCTTCCTGATACAGGCCAGGATGCCATTGGCCTTCTTGGCCACCTAGGCACACTGCTGGCTCACATTCAGTCGCTGTCAATCAACACCTCCAAGTCCTGCCTTGCCAGGTAGATCTCCAGTCACTTCTCCCCAAGTCTGTAGTGCTGCTGGGGACTCTTGTGGCTGAAGTACACAATCTGATATTTGGCCTTGTTGAAACTCATGTAACTGCCCTTGGTCCAGCGATTCAGCTTGTCCAGACGTCTCTGTAGGGCTCCCTACCCTCCAGCAGATCAACGCTCCCACCCAATTCAGTGTCACCTGCAAACTGACTGAGGGTGCCCTCTGTCCCCTCATCCAAACCATCAATAAAGATGTTAAAAAGGAGCAGCCCCAACACTGAGACCTGGGGAACACCACTGGTGACTGGCCACCAACTGGATTTAACTCCATTCATCACAACTCTTTGGACTCAGACCATCCAATCACTATTTAATCCACCAGTGTCTGCACATCCCAGCCACAAGTAGCAGTTTTTCTAGGAGAAGGCTTTGGGAAACCTTGTCACAGGCCTTGCTAAAGTCAAGGGACACAACATCCAGAGCCCTTCCCTCATCCACTAAGCAGGGGATAACATTAGCTGACTTCCAATCTCATGGAAGTCAGATCAGACTTATCAGCCAGAACTTCTGATAAGTGATAAAAAGTGGCTTGATGAGCACCAAGGTGTAGCAGGTCACTGACCATTCTGCTCCTAGTCCCTGTTCCCTGTCTTTGGGAGCTGAATTCCCTCAACGTAAACTTTAGTAACAGGACTACCTGAGGTGAAGAAGTCATGAAGCACTTCAGCCTTTTCCTCTCAATAAAACAAGGAAACACTTTACAGGACACTTCAAATTGCTAAAAAGGTCATAAAGAGCATAGTTCAGATTTTTTTACATAAATTTTTGAATGAAAATTAGTAAAGGAGAACTTGGAAGGAACAAAAGAAGCACTGAAGAAAGACTTGAAGTTTCTGCTTGTGTATCTGAAACTTTACACACAAACCAGTCTATATCAACGTTTCAAAGGCCATTTAAGACCACTTATTATAATTTCAAAGGATAACTGTGAAGAATCATGACACAAGTTTGAAAATACTGTTTTTCTCCTTTAGACATCTATAAACCGCAAGATAAAACAGACAGCATAGCATTACAGGTAATAGCAGTGCTACAAATACTGTTCTAGATTCTAATCATCCCAACTAACATAAAGTCTTCCCTCAGTCTCCTTTTCTTCAGACTAACCAGCCCTGGCTCCTCAGAGGCTCTTCACAAGGTTTATTCTCCAGACCTTCCTCCAACCTTGGTGCCCTTCTTTGGACTGGCTCCAGCATCTCAATGTTTTTCTTGCTCTTGGGTGTTAGCTATCCAGCCCCATGGACTTGTTTATAGCTAAGCGGTATATCTATAAAACATAAGGGACAAACCAAGTCCCCTTGGATTCTGTAGGCTTCATTCTGCTTCCTGTCTCCCAGCTCTAGGGGATGGGTACTTAGGGTATAACTGTTAAAGACAGAGGCAAAGAATGATTCACATAGCAGATTCTCAACCATTTGATTAGGTAAAAAAAAAGTCTGTTAAGATTTATTTGGAAAGAGGAGCAAACCCTATTGTTTCTACGGAAGAAAATGGGAAAGAGCAATAGAATCATGGTAGACTCTCTACAATGAGAATATAACACATCTGCTGCTCTGTCATCCAGTGTCTATCAGCTATAAATCATAGAATGTTAGGGGTCAGAAAGGACCTCTAGAGATCATCCAGTCCAAACCCCCATGCCGGAGTAGGATCACCTAGGACAGGCCACAGAGGGCTGCAGCCAGGTGGGTTTTGAATGTCCTCAGAGCAGGAGACTCCACAACCTCTCTGGGCAGCCTGTTCCAGGGCTCTGTCACCCTTACAGTGAAGAAACTTCTCCTCATGGTTAGGTGGAATCTTCCCGTTATTCCTTGTCCTATTACTGGTCACCATTGAAAAGAGATGGGCCCCTTCCTCTTGGCATCTACCCCTCAGACATTTACAGACCTGAATGACGTCTCTCTCAACCTTCTCTTTTCCAGACTAAACAGCCCCAGTTCTCTCAGTCTTTCCTCACAGAAGAGATCCTTAATCATCCTTGTAATTCTCCATTGGACTCTCTCCAGTAGATCCCTGTCTCTCTTGAACTAGGGAACCCCAAAACTGGACACAGTTTTGCAGGTTTGTCTCACCAGGGCACAGCAGAGAGGGAGGAATACCTCCCTATACTACATAGAGGAAAAATGGTTCACTTTGTTTTCCTTTGTCAGATTTGTTCTGAAATCTTTCAAAACTTACTATGTTTTGGGGGTTGTTTTTTTGTGGAGTTACTAATTTTTGTCCTGTATTACCATTTGCAACCAAAGACAAGCTCAGCTATTTCTCAAGGAACATGATCACTCTGCAGCGTATAACTCCATCAAAAATTCAACAGCACTACCATCTCTGTTAATGTCAGCCAGCAACAAGGAAACAATAGATCTAGAAGATATGGGAACAACATTTGCTCTAGAAGAACCTGCTCTTGGCAGGGGGGTTGGAGTAGATCCAGAGGAATTCTAGGAACAGATGCCTTGTTTTATGCTTGGACCACTGGAGCTTTGGATAAAGCTTTTAATGAGGGAGGCCCACAGCTGTTTACAACTGCATGTTCCTTTTTAGGATTGAACAAATAAGTCTGTTTAAACCATTTTTTTTTGGAAATAAGCTGTAAAATTAGTCTCATGCAAGGCTCACACAGCAGGTCAGACAATTAACTCCCATCCCATATCCTTAAAGGCAGGGAACCACTTGACAGTAGCAGAATTACATGCAGCTGCTCAAACCAATGATGTTCCAAAACAAGATTATCTAGTAACAGAAAACACTGCTTGTCAGCATAATTCACTAAATACAAACAGCTCATTCATTCTAGCAAGTAAAAAGAAAAAAAAAGGTAATAAACAGTAATAAAGAATAATTTAAAAAATTTGAAAGGCTAGAACATTTTCTCTCAACAGATAGCACCACAGAGAAGGACTGAACCTATTTTAAGGCACAAATAAATTGAATATTTAATGTTGTATCAATATCACAGGCAAAATAATCAGTAGTTTAAAAATCAGAGTAAAACTATGATATTGCAGTACCAAATCAAGCAAAGCAAACAACGTAAGTAAACTATTTCCTGCTCTGCAGGAATGTATTCAAAATTGCCTAACAATTTGCAATGCCTTTAATAGAAACCACTTCTAGATTTATATTTTAAATGAGAAATAATAATGTGCACCACTACTGAATTCAAAGCAGAACACTCAACTGGCATTAGAGGTAAAGAGACTTTAAATCCTACCAGCATGTCCATCCTTCTGGGAAAATCAGCTTTCAGACTAGTTCTGTTCAGTCTTCAATTGCAGTATCTATAAACCCAAGCTGAGAACATGATTTCTCCTGCTTAATTCTTTTTTCAGCTCCTCTATCCTTCCCTTTGCAGTCAGGCTTAGCTAAGTGCATCACAATAATTTGGCATCATTTAAATATCTGATCTCTGTTCATACCCTAAATATATAAATGAGTCATCTCTGCACCACTGTAAGGTTTTCCATGGCACAAAAAACTAAGATATACTACAGAACATTTAAATTTCTACTATTAATATACTTAGTAAGACCCTTTGATTATTTTATTTCTTAAATTCACTTCTTCCTTTCTTCACTTTATCCAAAAGTCAAAAGTTTTCTAAAAAAAATGCTTCTCATTCAACAGAAGTTCCCTAAAAGAGATGAGCGATCATGTCTGTGCAAAAGGGCAAAAGCCTTCAAGACAAAAATCTTTTGATGTCTGTTCTATTTGGTTCTTTAAGTTCACATTAAGTATTAACATCACAGTCTTACCTTTAGCAAAAGTCAAAGGCACTTATTCACCCAACACTACAGGTTAACTGCATTCACAAGGTAGTTACTTGAAAACCAACAGCAGTATTTGTGGAAAAGGCAGAGTGCCTCTCACTTCAATCCGGAGGAACAACCAGGCTGGGGAAGGCACTGGAGGGAAAATCTGATGAGGAGAGGCTGAGGGAGCTGGGGGTGGTAAGCCCAGAGAAGATGAGACTCAGGGGGACCTTCTCCCTCTCCACAACTCCCTGAAGGGAGGTTGTAGTCAGGTGGGGGTTGGGCTCCTCTCCCAGGCAACTACTGACAGGATGAGAGAGCAGGGCTTAAAGCTGCACCAGGGGAGGGTTAGGTTGGATGTTAGGAAGCCCTTCCTCATGGAATAGGTGATCAGACAGTAGAATGGACTGGCCAGGGCATTGGTGGAGTCCTCATTCCTGGAGGTGTCTAAGGAATAACTGGCTGTGGTCCTTAGTGTCCTGGTCTGGCTGATGTCATGATTTTAGGTCCTAGGCTGGGCTGGATGATCTCAGAAATAATTTCCAGCCTCAGTGATTCCGTGGTTCTGTGGGGTATTTTCTTGTGGTTGTATTTGGTTTTAGCTTCAAACACCCAGACATTTCCTTGCCTCGGGCATTCCATAGAAATCTCTAGCAATTTATTGAGTTTACACAAGCTTTATTCAAGCACAACACTGTCGACACTTAATGACAGGCAACAGCTGAGCAGTAACGATCCCTTAATCTGAACATGATTACTGCAAAATGAATGCATTAAAATGGGTTGTGAGAGCTCATCCTTTACACTTGTTGCTCAAACACACAACCTTGCTCCCACAGTACACCAGATAGACTGATGTCTGGGCATGAACTCAAATCCTGCACAAGATCAGACCTTCTCAAAGCCCTGAAAACCCCAGACCCTTATTTAAAGTCTCTTGAACAAGGAGTCTACAGTCACCAAAGATCCAACATGGAAGTCAAGATCTCCTCTAAAAGAAAAGATTCATAGATCACCAGGTTAGAAGGGACCTCAAGGATCATCTAGTCCAATCTATCAAGCTAAAAATAGAGTTTAAGTTAGATGTCACAGCAGTGATCTTAAGCTTCATTTATTTCAGCGCAATTTACTCATTACTACTGATCTTTTCTATGCTAATTACTTAAGACTTCATAAGTCTGTTGTAATCAGAGATATCCTTGCAACAACCCACTATTTGATCACATCTTTGCCACATAATACACCAGAAACCTTAAGATCATTAATGATGCAGTTAAGGATGCCACTCCCAATATGTGAATTAATTGAGCTAAAGCAAAACTGTGCTTTTGAAGTAATTCAATTCTGTAATTCTTAATGCACAGACCCTGTGCTCTAAAGTGCACAGCTAAGAGTCAGTTCTTGTTACGTGAAAATCAAATTATCATAAAATCAAGCATTGATCAAAATGTTCTTTCTGTGCCTTGTTTTAAACTGATCCGTCTCATAAAAAACAGATTAAACTGAAGCATAGTAGCAACAGGGAGACATCTTCTATCACGGTTTATTTTTCAACATATGACAGCTTCATACAAGTATTCAGAAAATAATTCTTACTGCTGGAGTGAGATGAGGAAGAATGAGAATTTGGAAGGTAATATGACAAGAGAGGGACAATGACGCACAGGAACAGAAGCAATATGCAGCTTGCCAAGCTAGCAGCAAAGTTCAGTGGCAGAGCATGGAACCCCTAAATGTAAGGGAAAAGTCATTATAAGGCACAAGAGAGAACTGTAATGAAATGAAAGCAGTAGGTTCTTCTGATGCAACTGGGAGTGTTGCAGCAATTCAACAGGTAATCAAGAGATGGATTTACTGGATTAATGCAAATTGAGTTTATCTTGTGGGGAGCAAGGAAAGAAGACATAGAACTGCACCAAAAAACCCCTCTAAACCAAAACCGAGCATTACCTGTAACAGCATTCTGAAGAATTAAACTGGCAGAGTCCCCTGCACAGCAAGTGGACTCTGTTTAGACTTCTTGGCCACCTGAGCACACTGACTAATATTTAGCCAATTATCTAGAAATACTTACAGGTCTTATTCTATTGTGCAGCTTTCCAGCCACTCTCCTCCAAGCCTGTAGCACTGCATTGGGTTGTTGTTATCCAAGTATAGGAACCAACATGGCCTTGAAAAGTCTCAAACATTTGGCCTCAATCCTTTGATACAGCGTATCTAAATCCCTATGCAGAGAATCTAAACCTCATCCTACCTCATCCCTCTAAAATTCAGGCAGAATGTACCACATCTAAGAACGAACTCTGCTATTAGCACAACATCAGTGCACTGCCTTTCTTGGCTAAAAGGAATTAGTTTCATTTCAAGTGGCAAATTTGTTCTGTGAAATCTGGACGTGAGATGGGGATCATTAAGAGATCATAGAATCATTACGGATTGGAAGGGACCCCGAAAGATCATCTAGTCCAATCCCCCTCACACAGCAGGATCACCTAGACCAAGTCACACAGGAACACATCCAGGTGGGTTTTAAACATCTCCAGTGAAGGAGACTCCACAACCCCCCTGGGCAGCCTGTTCCAGTGCTCTGTCACCCTCACTGTGAAGAAGTTCCTTCTCAGGTTGATGTGGAACCTTCTGTGTTACACCTTACAACCATTGCCCCTCGTCCTATCACTACATGACACCGAGCTCCATCGTCCCAACACCCACCCCTCAAATATTTATAGACATTAATGAGGTCACCCCTCAGTCTCCTCTTCGCCAAACTAAAGAGACCCAACTTCCTCAGCTTCTCCTCACAAGGGAGGTGGTCCACCTCCTTCATTGTCTTCGCTGCTGTACTCTGGACCCTCTCCAGCAGCTCCACATCCCTCTTGAATTGAGGGGCCCATAACTGGACACAATACTCCAGGCGTGGTCTCACCAGGGCAGAGTAGAGGGGAAGAAGAACCTCACTTGATCTGCTAACCACCCCACTTCTGATCCACCCCAGGATGCTGTTGCCCCTCTTGGCCACAAGAGCACATTGCTGGCTCAGTCATCCTGCTGTCCACCAGGACCCCCAGGTCCCTCTCTCCTACACTACTCTCCAACAGGTCAGTCCCCAGCCTATACTGGTACCTGGGGTTGTTCTTGCCCAGATGACAGACTCTACACTTACCCTTGTTACACCTCATTAAATTTTTCTCAGCCCAGCTCTCCAGTCTGTCCAGATCTCGCTGAATGGCAGCACAGTCTGCTGGGGTGTCGGCAACACCACCCAGCTTTGTGTCATCAGCAAGCTTGCTAACAGTGCACCCTAATCCCTCATCCAAGTCATCAGTAAATAGATTGAACAGGACTGGTCCCAGCACTGACCCCTGGGGCAAAGAGACAGAGTATTCTAGAAAATCTGACTTCCTTATGCTAATTTTGCATAAAAAAATTGTTAAATACAGTTACACAAATACCTCTTGGCACCCCTAACTCTTTCATATATCACCGTTAAAATGCAAAAATGACCAGTAGAGGGGTCAACTCTGCTAAACACACCGTCGATGGATATAAACCAACAAGGGAAAGTACAAGGTTCTGCACCTAGGTTGAAGCAATCTCATGCATGAATACAGATTGGTAGGAGAAAGGATTAGGGACAGCCCTGAGGAGAAGGGCTTGGGGGTGTTGTGGAGCAGAAGTTTCCCACGAGCCGTCAGTGTGTGCTGGCACACCAGAAAGCCAGCCGTGTCCTGGGCTGCATCAAAAGAAGCAGTGCCAGTCACTCAAGGGATGGGATTCTCCCCATGTATTCTGCACTGGTGAGACCCCACCTGGAGTCCTGTGTTGAGTTCTGGACTCCCCAACAGAAGAAGGACATAGAGCTCTTGGGAGGTGTCCAGAGGAGAGCAACTCAAATGATCAGGGGGGTGGAGCACCTAACCTATGAGGACAGGCTGAGCAAGTTGGGGTTGTTCAGCCTGGAGAAGAGAAGGCTCTCAGGTGACCTCCTAGCAGCTTTCCAATCTCTGAAGGGGCTACAAGAAAGCTGGAGGAGGGCTTTTGACATGGGTGACAAGGGGAAAGGGTTACAGACTTGAAGAAGGGAGTCTGTGATTGGATATGGGGAACAAATTATTTGCTGTGAGGGTACTGAGATGCTGGACAGGTTGCTCAAGGAAATTGTGGCTGCCCCATCCTTGGAAGTGTTGAAGGCCAGGTTGGCTGGGGTCCCTGAGTAACGTGATCTAGTGAAGGTTGGAACTCGATGATCTTATAGGTCTTTTACCAACCCTGGCCATTCTATGATTCTGTGATGTGGATGCACACGTATCACTAATTGATTTTTACTAGCTCAGTCCAGTGTCACTGGAGGTATAGTTTACCCTATGGAAGTCCTAAAGCCCAAGTCGCTCTTATAGAAGGGACATAAGCTGTGCCAGTGTGCTTTCACAAGTCTTTCTGCTTTCACTAAGCCATACTCTCCCTTCCCAAAGAGGAATAGCACCTTAAGGAAGAGTACCTGCCACCGGGAGGAAAAGTCCCAGCTCACTACTCACAGCTTTCCACACCAAGAGATGGCTCAGGTCAGTCAAATTCTGGGTAACACAATATTGATGCTCGTAAAGATATGATCCTTGCAATCCAATGCACACCTCTTGTACTAAAGAATAAGGCTGAACCTAAAGAATGTGGTAGGCCAGTGACAAGAAAAGGCTCATTCTGAGCTAGATCCCACAGTTTGGTTGTTCCAAGGATGCTGGGTTGTAGTATTTGCTCTTTCTCAACAAGCAGCTTCCTGCCTCATTCCTCCCAGCATTGTCACAAGGAACACATGTAGTACTTGGTCACTTCTACCAGGAGATCAAGGGCTGGGATTTGCATGTAAACGAAAATGAAGTTTGTTTCCAATGTCCATATTTAATGAATTTAACGCACCAAAAGGAGCTAGAGACTAGATCAGCAGACTCAAATAATGGAGAGTGGCACTTGAAGACATTCCACACTTTGAAGAACTATACTTTTCAGAGGAAATATGGGATGAACTACAGTTCAAAGACATCAGGAACTACTCTTTTTCCTTTAGGACCACTGCAGTGCTCCCAAGCAAAAGCAGCAAATTTCCATAAAGCAAGCAAATAACTTCTGTTCTGAAGGGCCTTTCCCAGGCTACCCTTAGGCAGGAACTTGTTTGCATTTCTCTTCTTTCACTAGACATGTACAGTATAGGTTTCAGGGTATGATAAATGAACTACATGTATTCAAATATGCATTTTCCCAAGTTCATTTCCAGCCCAAACGTAATAGATCAAGATCTGGAACTACTTGATTTTTAAAGTAGCCTCTTAAAGTGATTTGTAAGGCCCTTTAGTTATTCAATTTTTGTAGTGTTAAGACTGTTAGATTGAGTAAGGGACAGTAGCTAATAAAGGGGGCTTCATGCAGCAGAAAAATAGCTGAAGGAACTTACGCCTGAACAATCCTCGTGGCAAAAGTGAATTACAGAGTTCCAGTTTTCACAAGAAAACCCCAATTTAAAAAGAAATCTCCTAGTTAGGCTAAAGATCAAAACAATTTAAAGGGCTGATCCTTACATTCTGATCACAAAAAAATAAAACCTGCTTAACCCTTATGAATTTAAATTATTTGAGCTTGAGAATTTGCCTCTGAACTTAAGAGAGTAACCCTGGAACAATGAAAGGGATTGTAGCTGATCTGATTTTGTAATGCAAGGCTAAGACTGACATTGCTACTTTTACTTAGGGTAGAATATTACTCAAAAAAACCAAACAAATTCACAGTCTTTCTCCTGCTTGAAAAAGAACAAAATAGGGGCAGCAAAAATAATAAAATAAGGTTTATTTTTATGAAAACAGCAAAAAAGTCTTCCAAGATTAAGAAAACAACCACAGTACCCATTCCCCCACAGTTCTACATTGTTTCTGGCAGTGTGAGCAAAAAAAATACAATATATCCTTGAAAGAAAACTCTGAATGGGTTCATCAACAGGAAATTGAGAGTAATATGTTAACTCTGAAACAAAAGTGCACAGAATCACACAACGATTGAGGCTGGAGAAGCCCTCAGAGCTCATCCAGCCCACCCCAGGACCTAGTATCACCACAGTGGCCAGATCAGGGCACTAATGGTCACAGCCAGTCTCGCCTTAAACAGCTCCAGGAATGGGGACTCCACCACTGCCCTGGCCAGTCCAGTCCACTGTCTGATCACCCTTTCCATGAGGAAGGGCTTCCTAGCATCCAACCTAACCCTCTCCTGGTCCAGCTTTAAGCCCTGCTCTCTCATCCTTCTCATGGGAGGCCATACCTGCCAATAACTGAGATTTTTAATATCTGGGGAGGAGCTGTTTATTAAAACAAAAGGACTACAGTAGATATACATTATTTGCATTTCATAAATAGATTTTACATACTGACCACAGGAAATTATTAAGCTGGAAAGGCTGGATTAAGATGAGGAATACGAATACCAATCACCTGAAGGTTAAAATCAGGTGACAGGCTGACTTAATTTAGATGGGTACTGTGTCCGAAAGGTGAGAGAGCTCTATATAAATGACCAGTAAGCTATAACTGAAGTTTTAGCTTGCTGAAAACATGGAACAATTAACGCAGGACACAAATATATTAGTGATACTAAAGGAACCAAGACTTGGGAAAAAAGTTATCATTGCTTTGTATGTCACTTAGACACCATTGACAAACCCCTGCTTAAAGGACCTTATGAGTTACAGAGGATGATATAGAAAGATGAAACTGTACAGCACAGCCACCAGCTACCTGCACACAAAAAAAACTTTAGTGGGTGAAGCTACTCCAAGGACACATCAAGGGACAGTTGCCACCACAAAGAGCTGCCAGGATGTCACCTGGACACAAAACACAAATGACAGAATTAGTAAAGCTGGAAAACACTTCTGAGATCATCATGTCCAGCCTCTGACACCATGACCAGATGCCAGCAACCACAGTCAGAAGAGGAATTGAAACAAACGAGGGACATCGCAGGACTGCCCAGATCATAAGAGGAGGAATTTATTTTACAAGGGCAGCCTACAGAAAGGTGTTTGTTTGGTCTAGCAGAGAAAACCCAAAACCACTGCTCTCTAAATGGCTGGAAAGCAGAAACACAGCGATGGAAACAGGGCTGAAAGACTACATAGGCACTATTATCTAGCCATGAATAAATGGTCTCATTCCTCCAAGACAAAGGCATTCAGCCAAAGAAACAGATGAGGTTCTGGGAAGCTTTCTAGTAAGAATAGGAAGAGAGCAACCTAATTATTTCCAAGGCTGCCCAGTCCTTAACAAAGTTTTTAATGTTTCTGGATAAGACCATTAATTCCTGTGGCTGGGGAAGGCTTGATGACTCAGGGCAAGGACAAACATCCAAAACAGAGAAAGCATGAGCTAATGGAGTAAAACACAGGAGAAGAGGCATGCATCTAACTAAACATGCAAGCAGATCATTCGTGCTGTGTGCGAAGAGATCAGTTATAACTTTTGCCATTCTGGGTTTTTCCTGCTCATATTTGTGAATTACTTGTACTTAAATTGCAATCACTAAGAGTATACACCTTTTATATGTTATATTACAAATTAGAATGACTTCATGAGTCCCAGGCAGGCCGAAGGAAGCCTCAGCAGTAATGTAAGTACAGAACATAGTCTTGCATTCCACTGCAAGAAACACACTTGAAAGCAGTTGTTTTCACAAGCACTGCCTGAAGAACTGGGTGGCCTTTGCTGAGAAACCAGTATATCTCACTCTCACTGAAATCAATTTCCATGACATTTTTTCTCTATTGTGTAATGTACAGGAAGTATCTTGAAGATACCATAAAGACATTTCGCTCGATTTCCCCATTCCTGAGCCCAGGTGGGAAAGAAATACATCAGCGAATCCTCAAGTTTGTGTGGGAGTACTGCATGTTCTCCAAGCAATATGGGGCTGTTTCCAAAGGCCTGTAGTGATAAGGCGAGGGGCAATGATTTCAAATTAGAGAAGAAACTGGCTGTTAGGAAGAAACTCTTTAGCAGGAGGTGGTTGAACACTGGAACAGGTTGCCCAGTGAGGTGGTTGAGGTCCCAGTCCTGGAGCTACTCAAGGGGAGGATGGACAAGGCTCTGGGCAGCCTGTTGTAGTTGAGACTGTCTCTGCTGACTGCAGGGGGGTTTGACTGGATGCCCTTTGGAGGTCCCTTCCCATCTGGGTGATTGTACGATTTTCACCAGGCTACTTGGTGGGAGATTGAAGGACCTCATGCTATATGTTTCAAATGCTGTCACTATGATGATAACTTCATTTACGTCTGTGGACAAGAATCTTTCCCTTCCTCTGAATTCCCTGTAGCAAAAAGGCTGAATCTGCATACTTTTTGAGAAAAGGACATTAACGAACATGGAAGCTCAGCATGTAAGAAGTAGAAAGGAAGAAAAATGGAAACCTGAAGAATCCATTTTTCTATTTTGAAATATCAAACTGTCTGCTACTATAACTTCTGGGGCGCCTGTGCCATAAGCTTCACACACTTCGGCACTGTTTGAGAAATCAGTATTCAGCTGAATTTCACAATGTCCTTCTGATCAAAGATGTCTGGTGGAATGAACGTTAGGATGTTGCCTGTGTGAGAAACAACAAGATCAGAGCAGAAAGTAATGTTTTGTATTTTCGGCCTACCATGAGAGGTCTCTTTTCATGACCCCATAGAATCACAGTGTGGGAGTTGGAAGTGATGTCTGGAGATCATCCTCAAGTCCAACCCCACCAACAAAGCAGGATCACATAGATCAGGTCACACCAGAATGTGACCAAGCAGGATTTGAAACTCTAATTCCACAGCCTCTCTGAGCAGCCTATTCCATTGCTCTGTCACCTCACAGTAAAGAAGTTTTTCCTCATGTTGCAGTTTGTGGCAGTTACTTCTTGTTCTTCACTGAGCATCACTGAAAAGAGAGTGGCCCCTTCCACTTGACACCAGAGATATTTATAGACATTAAAAAGATTCCCCTCTCAGCCTCCACTTCCCCAGGATAAACAGACACAGGTCTCTCAGCCTCTTCTCACAAGAGAAGTGTTTGAGTAGCTTAATCATCCTTGTAACTCTCCATTGGACTCTCTCCAGTAGATCCTTGTCTCTCTTGAACTGGGGAGCCCAGAACTGGACACAGTACTCCAGGTGTGGTCACATCAGAATAGAGTAGAAGGGAAGGAGAACCTTCCTTGACCTGCTAGACACAGTTTTCTTAATATACTCCAGGACACCATTGGCCTCTTGGCCACAAAGTCTCCATGGAGCTGTTTTCTAGCAGGCCAACCTGTAACCACTACTGAAGCCTGATGTTACTCCTCTTCAGATGCAGGACTCTATACTCATTCTTGTGGAGCTCCCTGAGGTTCCTCTCTGCACAGCCATCCAGTCTGTCCAGAACTCGCTGAATGGCAGCACAGCCTTCCAGCATATCAGCCAGTCCTCCCAGTTTTGCATCAGCAAACTTATTAAGAATAAACTGCATCACTTCATCCAGGTTGTTGATGAATATGTTGAGCAGGACTGGACTGAGTACTGACCCCTGGAGAACATCACTGGCCACAAATCTCAAACTGGACTCTGCGCTGCGGGTCTCAACACTCCAAGCTCTATTGTTCAGCCAATTGTCAATCCACCTCATTATTCACTCATCTTGCCGATAGTTCCTTAGCTTACCTACCAGGATATTATGGAAGCCAGCAACAAAAGTGTTGCTGAAGTCAAGTTAGACCACACCAAAGTGGGTAGACAACCCCAGAACAGATATAATCCAATGCAGCCCTATCATCCTGCTTCCCTCCCCTCCCTTTAACTTCTTTCCATCACTCTCAAGCATCCACTTCCTTTCATACTGCTGGATACGCCTGGGCCATCCTGCTGCCATGCAGCCTCAAATCTAGCACTTAGCTGTTCAAAGGCCACTTGACAACCATCACCAAGTCCAATGCTGCAAAACACACTGTCCTGACTCCTCCACTATAATAAATTATTAAAAAGGAAGTTAATTGCATCCATGCACAGATCGAGTGTCTGATTTGTGAGGCGCTTCAGACATTCATGAGTGTCAAGAATGATAGCTATAACAGTGTATAAGAATGAAATTAGTTCTCTCGTGTATCATGGACATCAAATACTACGTGGGTTTGGGCTGGGGGATTGAGGAAAGTGAACAAAAGCACATTTGAAGAACAGTTAATAGAGCAAGAAGTTATGCC
Organism: Rhinopomastus cyanomelas; assembly: GCA_013400115.1. Taxonomy (NCBI): domain Eukaryota; kingdom Metazoa; phylum Chordata; class Aves; order Bucerotiformes; family Rhinopomastidae; genus Rhinopomastus; species Rhinopomastus cyanomelas. The sequence goes on along the minus strand of VXBP01000819.1, from coordinate 99,770 downwards.
CTTTCTACTTACTAATCAAAAACCTACGCAAAATTCAAGTAGGTCTGAATACTTCTCTCAAAAGTAAAACTACTGCTGTTCTCAACTGCCAAAATAGTTTTCTATAAAATAACGTAGCTACAAGAATAAGTCATAAATACTTACCATCACAGTTTATCTACTTGAAAGTACCACGTAAAAGAAGTGACTTCATGAAAGACATCCCGCAATGCTATTCAGCTTCTGTTTATCCCTTCATTACTCTAAAAGGTATTTCTGAAGAAGTCTGTCTAACTCGGCTCATCATTTTTTTTTTAATTACTTAAAATAATAAATCAGAATCAGTTATCCAGGGCTGACATTTTTTTGTTAATACAAATAATTAGCAAACTACACTTCTGGTCAGATAAAGCAAAGTATTTTTTCAATGAATAAGAGGAAAAAAAACTTTAATCCTGGACTCCAATAATGAATAATTAGACGAATTTAAATGAAATGCCAGGATCATCTCACTCCTCCCACAGCTACAGACCTGCAGCAAAACCTTACCTTCGTCATTCTGGGCCAAACAGCCTGCTAAGACAACAGCGACTGCAGTGCCTACAGCTAACCATTTCCAGAGACAAAACTGCTGGAACATTTTTTGTCAGTCTTCACTCAAGGCAGATCTGAAAAAGAAAGATATGATACTCACATTAGTCAGGCAAGCTACGCAAAAGTGAAAGATTACTAACTATGTCATGGATAACTATGTCTGTGTAGCTACATAGAGTATCTATAGCCAGCAAGAGGGTGACATAGTGTCTGTTGGAGCAAGCAAGGTTAATCCCATTAGCATTAATACATACATATGTACTCATTAACTGCACAATCAGGGACATACAAGGCTTTGAAGTAAAGAAAATGATTCTTGCTTAAATCAAATCTGATTTTCATATTTTCCATACAATTAAGTATCTTTGTTCTCCTTCCTGCTTTAGCCTTATGCTGTAAAGAACTTTGGAGAAGTGATCATATCAGAGAAATTCCACCTATTAAAACTACTGTTTAATTGCAAAAGTCATCAGGGGCCCAGAATTCAAGACATTGCTCAGCAGAAATATGAGCAGAACCTGCAGATGGCCTCCTGTAATGAGATAGTCAGTTCGTGCCCAGCAAAGGAGAAAAAGCAAATGAAAGAACATAACGTGTACAAAAAAAACATAACAGGAGAGTAAACTGGTCAAGACAGGCCTGGATGATCTCCAGAGCATGCTTACAGTGAGCAACATTAGGAAGTTATCTAAAGCTTAGTTGGATGGTTCCAGTAAAAAGAATTAGCATATTTCTGTAGCTCAGAAGTGAATTACTGAAAAATATTCCTTCACATTTAAAAACATTGTGACAAATACAATGGACTTCTTAGCAACAGAAGCATGAAACGGAAAGAGATTTTCAGCAGCATAAAGACAAGACGCGTAAAACCAGTTTAAGTGATGTAAATGTTCCCAGGCAAAGCACTTGACTCAGATTTCATTGGCACTTTCAGCTTGTAACTTTCTGTGGTGATTACAAAACTACTTTGTTTCCTTCCAAGTTAAACAGACTATTACCCACCACTTAACAGCCTGAGCTGATCCTCTGTCAGCAAGGCATTACTGAGGATGTGCTACACTTTCCCTCTTCCACAAACCCAGTTTATAAAAATCACAAATATATGTGCAACATCTAATTTACCCAACACAAATGTAGATCAAAGAACCATAGAATGGCCAGGGTTGGTAAAAGACCTATAAGATCATAGAGTTCCAACCCCCCTGCAGAGGCAAGGACACCTTCACTAGATCACGTTACTCAGGGACCCCAGCCAACCTGGCCTTCAACACTTCCAAGGATGGGGCAGCCACAATTTCCTTGAGCAACCTGTCCAGCATCTCAGCACCCTCACAGCAAATAATTTGTTCCCCATATCCAACCACAGACTCCCCTCTTCAAGTCTGTAACCCTTTCCCCTTGTCACCCATGTCAAAAGCCCTCCTCCAGCTTTCTTGTAGCCCCTTCAGAGATTGGAAAGCTGCTAGAAGGTCACCTGAGAGCCTTCTCTTCTCCAGGCTGAATAACCCCAACTTGCTCAGCCTGTCCTCATAGGTTAGGTGCTCCACCCCCCTGATCATTTGAGTTGCTCTCCTCTGGACACCTCCCAAGAGCTCTATGTCCTTCTTCTGTTGGGGAGTCCAGAACTCAACACAGGACTCCAGGTGGGGTCTCACCAGTGCAGAATACATGGGGAGAATCCCATCCCTTGAGTGACTGGCACTGCTTCTTTTGATGCAGCCCAGGACACGGTTGGCTTTCTGGTGTGCCAGCACACACTGACGGCTCGTGGGAAACTTCTGCTCCACAACACCCCCAAGCCCTTCTCCTCAGGGCTGTCCCTAATCCTTCCTCCTACCAAACTGTATTCATCCATGGAATTGCCTCAACCTAGGTGTAGAGCCCAGCCCTTGCCCCTGTTGAACTCCATGCAGTTTGCACAGCCCAATTCCAGAGTCTGACAAAGTCCTTCTGGATGGCCTCCCTACCCTCCAGGCTGTATACAGACACCCATTAAGAACATAGAAACATCCTTTCAGATCACTCTCAACGGCTCCTCAAGCCACAGGGAAGCCCATCATTTGCCCAAACAAGTGGGCAAAAGTTTCATTAAACACTAGTCAAGCCAAAATTTCATCTAACAACAGAATCAATTCCAAATCATGCCATCTTGCAAAACATGTTGGTTAGTATTAGGAAAGCAGGGCTGTGATAGACACTGTTCCTCTTCTTTACAAAGACATGCATCACTGTAAAAATAAAGGGGACAGCAAATATGTAAAAATCCACATCACACACACTGCTTCACTCCTCAGTCAGGGGTTAAAGATGAAGAGAGGCTTTTCCAGCCTCCATCTTCATTCCAGTAGGACTCTTCCCACCTAGTTCAGCAGCAATAGGTCACTGCAGACAGTCGAGCTGCAGTAGGCAGTAATTACAGTAAGAAGTTCTTTAGTAGGAGGGGGATTGAACACTGCAGCAGGTTGCCCAGGGAGGTAGCTGAGGCCCCATCCCTGGAACTATTCAAGGTGAGGTTGGACAAGGCTCTGAGCAACCTGGTCTACTTAAGGATGTTCCTGCTGACTACAGGGGACCTTTATGGAGGTCTCTTCCAACCAAGCTCATTCTATGATTCTGTGACAATAGATCAAGCAAGGAGTCTTGCATCTGGGCAAGAACAACCCCAGGTACCAGTATAGGCTGGGGACTGACCTGTTGGAGAGTAGTGTAGGGAAAAGGGACCCGGGGGTCCTGGTGGACAGCAGGATGACTATGAGCCAGCAGTGTGCTCTTGTGGCCAAGAGGGCCAACAGCATCCTGGGGTGGATCAGAAGGGGGGTGGTTAGCAGATCAAGAGAGGTTCTTCTCCCCCTCTACTCTGCCCTGGTGAGACCANACTCTCTCGGTGAAGAATTTTCTCCTCACCTCAAGCCTAAATTTCCCCTGGCGCAGCTTGAGGCTGTGTCCTCTTGTTCTGGTGCTGGCTGCCTGAGAGAAGAGAGCAACCTCCTCCCGGCCACAACCACCCCTCAGGTAGTTGTAGACAGCAATAAGGTCTCCCCTGAGCCTCCTCTTCTCAAGGCTAAACAATCCCAGCTCCCTCAGCCTCTCCTCATACGGCTTATATGTAGTGATAGGACGAGGGGCAATGGTTGTAAGGTGTAACACAGAAGGTTCCACATCAACCTGAAAAGGAATTTCTTCACAGTGAGGGTGATGGAGCACTGGAACAGGCTGCCCAGGGGGGTTGTGGAGTCTCCTTCACTGGAGATGTTCAAGGCCTGCCTGGATGTGTTCCTGTGTGACTTGGTCTAGGTGATCCTGCTGTGTGAGGGGGATTGGACTAGATGATCTTTCGGGGTCCCTTCCAATCCGTTATGATTCTATGATTCTAAGGAGGCAGCCTGTGTGTAACCGAAGCAGCCATGCACATCTCAGGGGACTGTTCATTTTCATCTCAGCTAGACAAAGGTCAGTCTTGACAAAACTGTTTAAGTTTACGGCTGTTTGTGAATTCAAGTCATGCAATGTTATCTATGAAACATACAAAAGCATCTACTGTTTTCCTCTCTCCATTTTCTTCCCCACTGCACTTCTACAAAGTTTCTGCCCCTAACTCCAGCAGAGACAGCTCAAATGGGACTTCAGATCTTTCCTAAGGGGCCTATTATTCCTCTACACACAAGGAGACAAGTATTGTTATCAAAGATACCACTGTCTACAAGAAAACATTCTGCTTGTTACATAGCTATGAAGAGGAAGCTTCAAGTTCCTCAGGTATGTTACCAACAACTAAATAAGTATGATACCCACAAAGAAAAGATCGAGTACCTTTTTCTTTCTTGAGAAAAAGTAATGAAGGAAAAATAAATCCCTGCTGTGAGGAAACCACTAGGGAAGTTTACCAGTGTTGTTCAGAAGTGACTTTTTCCTCCCTTCTACTTACCAAAATGCTCATTTGATTCCTGTCACCTGAATTTCCACTCAGCCAATTCAGATGTTATTCTGGATTTTGCAGTAGTACTTTCAGACTACTTCAACCAGAGTATATTCTAGTTGACTGTTTGTCCATAAGGGAATGGTGTCAAATGCACTCAAGTGAATCCAGTATCATATGAGCAAGAAGAAACAGCCTCAAGTTGTGCCAGAGGAGGTTTCATTTGGACCTCAGGAAAAATGTCTTTCTAGACAGAGTGGTCAGGAATTGGAACAGGCCGCCCAGAGAGGTGGTAGAGGCACTCATCCCCGAAGGTGTTAAAAAACCACGTAGATATTGCCCTGGGGGACATGATTTAGTGGGCAGGGTGGGGTTGGGTTGACAGTTGGACTGGATGACCTTGCAGGGCTCTTCCAACCTTAAGGTTTACTATGATCAGACTTTGTTAGACTTCCTGTAACTTCAGACAAAGTGAACTTCTCCATATTTCACCATTTTCCCTCCCATATTAAGAGGATATCCTAAAAGCATTGGGCTCTGATGCTTTTGCAGTTTAAACATAGTGCTATTTCATTATATGGCTTTTTCTGTGAAGGCCTTTCAACATTTTAGATCACAAAACCAGAAACAAGTGGTTCAGCAGATTACACACTTATGTGGGACCTAGAAAGAAATACACAGACCTCACTGGAGAGACCTCCAATATTTAATTTTACAACCTTGGAAAAAAAAATCCAGATCTCCAAACACAATGTTCTATTTTAGAAAGTTATTCAGAGCTCAGCTGACATACTTGAGCTGTGTCTATTCTGAAGAGATTTTTAGGACAGAATTATGGCAGATTTATTTTTGATTTTGATGAAATGTCAAGTAAACCATGAGGATAGCAACATCGCTGCTCTAAGAATAAGCATCTCTACATTCAACTGCAATACAACAGGATAAAAATTGGGCCCAAATTTGTACCAGAAAAATCCTGGTATGAAGCACAGAAAATAAGAATACTCTTAAGGTAAACAGGTTCTGCTAACTGATAAAAAACTCACAACTAAAAAAGTTATTATGAAGTCCCCAAAGGTAAGAAAATCTGTAAGAAATACCGTAGCGAACTCCAGCTGCACAGCCTGACAGGGAAAAGGACAATTCTGGACTGATGACAGAAGGAAGATCTGTAAAGCAAGAACGTACAACATGTCTACAAGACTGAGTATTTTCCTGGAAAATATTGTGATGAGGGTACAGCAGAATTGTGAAGTTTGACACTACCATGGGCAACAGGAACAAAAAACTTTATATTAAAAAAGAAAAATTCAAGTTGAAAGGAACTGAACTGCCTGGATATGTGCATTTAATAAAAGAAAAAAAAGTTTGAGTCACGTTCTCCTCAGAGCGCTCCATGTTTGACTGCACAGCTGTACCAAGAAACAAAAATACACTCTGATTTTTCCAGAGCAGCTGCTGCTGCCGAACACAGGAGATGTTTACAGCCCAACTGCAGCAAACTGGTGTAATAATCAGACTCCAAGGAGCAATGATTTGTCCTTGTCTCACTTATGGCCTTTTCCCCCCCCTTCCTTTTTATAGGTGTAGCTACTGAATAGACCACATCTCCAACTAATTATCAAGATATTGTGTAAGTGAATTAAAAAGATACATAACATTAAATATAAGTTAACACATCCAAGGCAAGAGAGGTTGTGGCTGCCCCCTTCCTGAAGGTGCTCAAGGCGAGGTTGGATGAGGTCTTGAGCAACCAAGTCCAGTTGAGAGCCATCGCTGCCCATGGCAGGGAGGTTGGAGTAGATAAGCTTTAAGATCACTTCTGACCCAAGCCATTCTGAAAATACATTTAAGGCAAACTGCTATTACAAAAACCTTCAATGCTTACTGACTTGAACATGAGGACTGAGGACTGGAGGAGAGCCAATGTCACTCCAGTCTTCAAGAAGGGCAAGAAAGTAGTTCCGGGAAACTATAGACCAGTCAGCCTCACCTCCATCCCTGGAAAAATGATGGAGCGGCTCCTGCTGGAGGGCATCTCAAGGCACTTGGAAGAGAAGAAGGTTATCAGGAGTAGTCAGCACGGATTTATGAAAGGGAAGTCCTGCTTGACTAACCTGAAAGCATTCTAGAATGCAATAACTGAATGGTTAGATTCAGGGAAACCAGTGGATGTGGTCTACCTTGACCTTAGCAAGGCCTTTGACACTGTCTCCCATGAAATTTTAGTGAGCAAGCTGAGGAGGTGTGGGATGGAAGAGCAGACAGTGAGGTGGGTTAGGAACTGGTTGCAGGATAGAGTTCAGAGGGTGGTGATCAATGGTGCCAGGTCCAGCTGGAGAGCTGTGACTAGTGGTGTCCCCCAGGGATCGGTGCTGGGACCGGTCTTGTTCAACATCTTCATCAATGACATTGATGAGGGCACAGAGTGTCTGCTCAGCAAGTTTGCCGACGACACCAAGCTGGGAGGCTTGGCTGATACGGCTGAGGGCTGTGCTGCCATCCAGAGAGACCTGGACAGACTGGAGGGCTGGGCACAGAGAAACCAGATGAGGTTCAACAGGGACAAGTGCAGAGTCCTGCATCTGGGGAGGAATAACAAACTCCACCAGTACAGGCTGGGAGGTGATCTACTGGAAAGCAGTCCTGTGGAGAGGGACCTGGGGGTCCTGGTGGACAACAGGTTAACCATGGCACAGCAATGTGCCCTGGTGGCCAAGAAGGCCAATGGGATCCTGGGGTGTATTAGGAGGAGTGTGTCCAGCAGATCGAGGGAAGTTCTTCTCCCCCTCTACTCTGCCCTGGTGAGGCCTCATCTTGAGTACTGTGTTCAGTTTTGGGCCCCCCAGTTTAAGAGGGACAAGGATCTACTGGAGAGGGTCCAGCGGAGGGCTACGAGGATGATTAGGGGACAGGAGGGCATGGCTTATGAGGAGAGGCTGAGGGACTTGGGGCTTTTTAGTCTGGAGAAGAGAAGACTTAGGGGAGATTTGATCAATGTTTATAAGTACCTGAAGGCTGGCCAGGAGGGGGGGGACAGGCTCTTTTCACTTGCTCCCTGTGATAGGACAAGGAGCAATGGGTGTAAGTTGCAGCAGAGGAGGTTCCGCCTCAACACAAGGGGGAACTTCTTTACTGTGAGGGTCACAGAGCACTGGAACAGACTCCCCAGGGAGGTCGTGGAGTCTCCTTCTCTGGGGACTTTTAAGGCCCGCCTGGATGCGTTCCTCTGTGATCTGTGTTAGATAGTTTTGTCCTGCTCCGGCAGGGGGGTTGGACTCGATGACCTCTTGGGTCCCTTCCAACCCCTAACATCCTATGATCCTATGAACATCAGGTGTCACAGAATCACAAAATTACTGAGCCTAGAAAAGTCCTCTTAGATCATCAAATCCAGCCCATGACCTAACATCACCACATCAGCAAGACCAGGGCACTAAGGGCCAGAGCCAGTCTGGCATTAAACATCTCCAGGAATGGGGACTCCATCACTGTCCTGGGCAGTGCATTCCAATACCCGATCATCCTTTTTATAAGAAAGTGCTTCCTAACATCCACCCTAACCCTCCCCTTGTGCAGCTTCAGGCCCTGTTCTCTCGTCCTGCCACTAGCTGTCTGCGAGAAGAGCTCGACCCCCACCTAACTAAAACCTTCCTTCAGGTAGTTGTAGAGAGGGATAAGGTTCCCCCCAAGTCTCCTCTTCTCCAGGCTGCTGCGTCATTACAGTACTCGCAGTCATTTCAAGCTGAAGGGTAAACACGGACTCACTCAAAACAAATATCCATGAATGATTGGGGCAAAATGTTTTTATATACCCGTCCAGAATTGTTCTCTGTATGGAAATAAAAGCTGACGTTCTTTGAACTTAGGTCACACAATCTAATGCCACATGTTGAATGGAACTCACTCTTTATAAAAGAAAGAAAAGGAACAGAATTGACAATGTGAGGAGATAACAGAAAATTAAAAACTAGTGTAAAAACACCCAAATCTTTGCACATACTGTCCACGTTAGTATCGGAAACAAAACAAAAATAAAGCTGAAATTAGAACTGTAGAACAATTTTTGCTGGAAAAGACCTGCAAGACCATCAAGTTCAACCATTTTTCTAGCCCTACCAGCACCACTAAATCCTGTCCCCCAGTGCGACACCTACCCGTCTCTTCAACACCTCCAGGGATGGGGACTCAACCCCCTCCTTGGGCAGGCTGTTCCAATGTCTGACAACCCTTTCTGGAAAGAAATTCCTCCTAACATCCAACCTGAACCTCCCCTGGTGCAGCTTAAGGCCATCATCCTATCACTGGCCACTAGGGAGAACAGACCAACCTCTCTACAACCTCCTGTCAAGCAGTTGCAGAGAACAAGAAAGCCTCCCCTCAATCTCCTCTTGTCCATACTACACAGCTCCAGATCTCTCAGCCATTCCTCATATGACACCTGTTCCCAACCCTTTACTGGCTTGGTAGCTGCCTCTGTTCCCTCTCCAGCCCTTCAATGTCCCTCTTGTAGTGAGACGCCTAACACTGGACACAGGACTCGAGGTGTGGCCTCACCAAAGCTGAGTAGAGGGGAACGATCCCCTCTCTGCTCCTGCAGACAACAGTTGCAGTAAAACACAGTGTTTCAGTAAATTCTGCAGACAACATGGATGGGGAAAAGTAAATCTAAATTTTGGAGTGAGTTTGCAGCAAGCCAGAGGCCATCGGATTAAACAGAATAGAACTAACCCATACACAGCAGATACTATGTGAAGCATCAAACTGAGCAGCCATGCCCCATAAATAATCATGTGGCAACAACTTTCAGTGCTGTCTCACCATTTGCAGCAAATCTGAGAACAACTGAGGCAAACAATGTCAGGACTGGGAAGCCATAGTTCCTGCAAGCTATGGTGTGATGAATTTAAAAAAAATCATTCACATTTTTTAAAAAAGCATGTAACCTCTCTCCCAACCTATTAAATATCCATTTAAGTGTGTGCTGTTAGTTTACACAAGCAGCCAGAAGTCCCCTCGAGCATCAGAAGCAACACTTTTTGCATAGTTGTGTTGCCCATCGCACAGTGCACTTGTGATAAATCTCTACAGGTATAGGTATATCTTTAAAAGTTTATGCAACTGAATTGTTTAAATGGAGCAGAAATTACAGTAGTCTGTGTTAAATTATTATAATAATTCTTTACATTATTATATTCATATAATTAAAAAGTTGTCACTGATACTAATATTGTAGTTATATATTACACAATGTTTTGTATTATATAAATAATAATATATAAATATAACTATCTGTCATATTGAATTATTATTATTAAAAAACTCATCAAAATATTACTAATCATAAGAACTCTTCAAATATGTAAGGGTGGGTGTCAGGAGGATGGAGCCAGGCTCTGCTCAGTGGCATCTAATAATACAACAAGGAGCATAGGAGATTCCACATCAATATGAGTAGGAAGTTCATGGTGATGGTGACAGAGCACTGGAATGGGCTGCTCAGGCAAGTTGTGGAGTCTCCTTCTCTGGAGACATTTAGAACCCATCTGGGTATGTTCCTGTGCTACTTGATCTAGGAGATCCTGCTGTGACAGGGAGATTGGACTGGACGATCTTTCAAGGTCCCTTTCTAATGTTCTGTGATTCTGTGAAAGGTCATAGACACAAAATTAGGGAGTCTCTGAAGTGCAAATGTTGATTCCAGAGAACAGCTGCTATAATAAAATAGAATTGTCAATAGGAGCGGAGAAAAAAGTTTCTTACAGAAGCCAAAAAGCAGATGAACTTGTGTTACAGTTTGACTGTTCCTGGGGCCATTACACCGTGTCCCAAATGTTTTACTTTTATTGCTGAAACACTTGTGTTGAACTGTCAATATAAGAAAAAACCCACAAGCATCTAAAATATATTGTTATTAATATATTATATGTTTATTATCTATAGTTATATATTATAAATTATAAGCTATATTTAAATAACACAAGGACATAAACCCACCCCACAATCCCAGAACCCTGTTTCTTCTCAGTGCCCTTTGTTAACTAACATCAGTTCATATGACAGGCAGCTACATCTGCCGCAACATACGTCCTAATCCAGTCAGGCACAGCAGAGCGCCTACGACTTCTCAGCTGTAGCTGTTGCTGGTGTCACAAAAACCCAGTGCAGCAAACAGAAGAAAACACACAGAAGAGGCTGGTGCTGGGATCTCACATCCATACTAAGGATCTCAAGAAAGGTTTTGGTTCTGATTAGATGAGTTCCAAACCTGAAAGGCAGCTGGATCACACCTACACTGCTGGAAAATGCTTTTATTTTGGATTTAACCAGAAAAATCCATTAAATTCACAAGCTCTGAGACCACTCCAGTTAGTGCAGGACATCTTGGAAGGCTAAATGTCAGCCCTCAAACACCTTACACTTCCCAGGCGGGTGCTGAGTCCACGTCACAGCATCTAATTACAATCAGAGCAAAAAAATCATAGATCACAGAACTACTGAGGCAGGAAAAGACCACTGAGATCATCAAGTCCAGGCCATGACCTAACATCACCACATCAGCAAGACCAGGGCACTAAGGGTCACAGCCAGTCTGGCCTTAAACAACTCCAGGGATGGGGACTTCACCACTGCCCTAACAAGTCCATTCCAGTGTCTGATCATCCTTTCTATGAGGAAGGGCTTTCTAACACCTAATCTAACCTTCCCCTGCAGCTTCAGGCCCTGCCCTCTTGTCCTGTTGCTAGTTCCCTGAGAGAAGAGCCCAATCCCCACTTGACTGCAACCTCCCTTCAGGTAGTTGTAGAGAGGGAGAATGTCCCCTGTGAGTCTCCTCCAGGCTAACCACCCCCAATTCCCTCAGCCTCTCCTCATCAGACTTTTCCAGTCCTTTCCCCAGCCTCGGTGCTCCTCTGGACCCGCTCCAGCATCTCAATAACTTTATTGATGCCAGGGGCCCAGAAATGCCCCTTGTGAGGCCTAACCAGTGCCCAGCAGAGGGGGATGAAGGAAGACTATTTTTCCCTTAAGCCATGTAATCTATTTACAGCTTTAATTGAGCAGCAAGGGTGAGTAACTGTTTACTGAAGTCAAATATCTGTTTCATTCTCTCCTAAAGAAGAATGTCAGTGTAAGCAAATATTTGGCTGAAAGTGAGGTTACAGTGAGTCATTCACAGTGCAAGTGCAACCCTATCTCAAATTTTGAGTGTTTCAAAAATTACAACACTACCAAAGATTTTATTTCAGTAACACCGCTCGAGCATCTCATACAGAAGTATTTTAGTCAGCTGCCTCTGGGATTTACTCAGCCCCTATTATACTAGGTACTGAGCTTTCATGCTACAAAGTTAGTAAAATTCATATGGATTTCCTTACACCTCCTTCCTTGGATGGAACCTTTCAATAGTGTACAGACTTTTAAGACTAAGTTTCAAGATCAAACATGCTCATAACTCCTTCCCATTTCCACAGCTGCTGGACTCATTCTTATAGATCTATTCCACAGAAATTAACCTTAAAAATAGAGTAGGATTGATGCTGCATTTGTGGCTTTTCTGCTCTGTGCTTACCAAGGTCTTCATTTTTAGACCTGCTTGGAGAGAGTATTTTTAGAAAGCAAATACAGAATAACTTAAAAAAAAATCTAACCTAATTTATAGGGAGCTCTGAAAATCACAGAATCATGGAATCATATAATCATAAACTGGCTCGGGATGGAAAGGACCTTTAAAGGTCATCTAGTCCAACCCCACTGCAGGAAGCAGCGACATCCTCAACTAGACCAGGTTGCCTGGAGATTTGTCCAGCCTTACCTTGAATAGCTCCAGGGATGGGGCCTCAACTCTCTCCCTGGACAACCTGTTCCGTGTTCAGCCCTCCTCCTGCTAAAGAACTTCTTCCTAACAGCCCATTTCAATCTGCCCTTACTTAGTGTCAAACCATTGCCCCTTGTGCTGTTACTACGTGCCTTAGGAAACAGTCCCTCTGCAGCCTGCTTGTAGCCTCCTTCAGGGACTGGAAGGTCACTATGCGGTCCTGCCAGAGCCTTCTCTTCTCTAGGCTGAACAACCCCTGCTCCCTCAGCCTGTCCTTGTAGCAGAGGAGGTCCAGCTCCCTGATCATTTTTATGGCCTTTCCTGGACCTGCTTCATCAGGTCTGTCTGTACAGTTTCAGTATCTGTATTCAAATAATCCTCTTTGGCTAGATCTTCTAATGAGAATGCCCCACTCTTTGTCCTTTTCTGTTATTTTCTCCAGTGAAGGAGACTCCACAATCTCCCCAGGCAGCCCACTCAAGTGCTTTGTCACCCTTACCACGAAGAAGTTCATTCTCATATTTATATGGAACCGCCTATGTCGCAGCTCACATCTGTTGCCTTTCGTACCTATCATTGGATGACACTGAGCAGAGCCTGACTCCATCCTCCCGACACCCACCCTTCACATATTTGTAAATATTAATGGGGTCACCCCTCAGTCTCAAGCTAAAAAGACCCAGCTCCCTCAGCCTTTCCTCATCAGGGAGATGTTCCACTTCCTTCATCATCTTTGTGGCTCTGTACTGGAATCTCTCAAGCAGTTCGTGACCTTCTGAAACTGAGGGGCCCAGAACATGAAGAAAATATTCCAGATGTGGTCTCACCATGGCAGAGTAGAGGGGGGAGGAGAACCTCTCTTGACCTGCTAAACACCCCACTTCTGATCTACCTCAGGATGCCACTGGCCTTCCTGGCCACAAGGGCTAATTGCTGGTCTGACTTAATGCAGAATAGCAAATCCAAAGTTTCTTAGAGTGAAAACTAAGGAAGACCTTGGTATCACCGCGGTGGAAAGAATGCTGGAATTATGAGAGCTTCAAAACTTTGAGCGTTCAGGTTTTTTCCCAGCTTCCACCCAAGTTCTCAAAAAGATTCTCACAGGAGTGAAACACAAATTGTGAAGAAGAAAAAGCATGTTCAGGCACACAACTCAGCTTGAGCTGTGGATAAGCTAAATGAAATGCTACTGTGTTCAGGAACCGTGCTTTGTTTAGGAGAAAGCTGCTGTTGTGAATGACAGCAAAGAGAGCTCGAAGCAGGGAGGCTGGAACGCAGCCAGCATGCAGCTCTGCTGTTGGCCGTGAGGCAGAAGTGCCAGGCCACTGCCCAGCTCCAAAAAGGACCCTCAGTCTCCAGCTGCAGCTACTGTCACAGAACACACCAAGGAGCCTTCAGCAGCAGTGCACAAACAAGTAGTTGTATTATGTAGTGCCCTAAATGGAGATGACCCAGTTAAAATGGTTCACTAGGCATCTCATTGGAAGAACTGTAGGTCTAGATAGCAGTTCATCTTTGTCAAGGTGGGTGATTCTTTAAAGATGATCACAGATTCATAGAATGGTTTAGGCTGACTGGGACCTTAAAGATCACGTAGTTCCAAACCCCTGCTGTGGGCAGGGACACCTCTCACCAGACCAGGTTGCCCAGAGCCCCATCCAACCTGCCCTTGACATACTTCCAGGGAGGGGGCAGCAACTGTCTCCCTGGGCAACCTGTTCCAATGCTTCATCACCCTTGTGGTGAAGAAATTATTCCTAATATCCAATCTAAATCTACACTTTTGAGTTCCAGTCCTTTGATCCTTGTCTTATCACTACAGGCCCTTGTAAAAAGCCTTTCTTCAGCTTTCCTGTGGCTGCTTTCATGTACTGGAAGGCCTCAATTAGGTCACCCCAGAATTTTCCCTAAGTGGAACAATCCTACATCCGAACAGCTCTATCCTTAGCTTTCCCATCCCTAGGCCAGATAGACAGCACCACAGGCATGAAGTTGTCTCTCTCTGATGCCAGGAAATATTCTGCCAAGAGCCCCTCTGAGGCTCCACACCGAAATATTATTTGTTTTTGTTGGTTACAATTGTTCTTCGTTTTAAATATTGCATTCTTTTTCCTGTTTTTTTTATGCACTACTACAAATAAAATATGTGCAGTGCGCGCAGGAATTACTTCATTTTTTTCCAAACTATAGCCCGGCCCCCGACAGTGTCTGAGGGACAGTGAACCGGCCCCCTGTTTAAAAAGTTTTAGGACCCCTGCTCTAGGAGGACTTACAGCATCCTTCCAGTACCTGAAGGGGCTACAGGAAAGTTGAAGAGGGACAGTTTACGAAGGACTCTAGTGGTAGGACAAGGGCGATGGGTGCAAACTAAAAGAGAGAAGATTTAAATCAGATCTTAGGAAGAAATTCCTCCCTATTAGGGTGCTGAGGCACTTGAACAAGTTGTCCAGGGAGGCAGTGGCTGCCCCCTCCCTAGCAGTGTTGCAGGCCAGGTTGGATGGGGCTCTGGGCAACATGGTCTAATTGGACAGTTCTCTCAGCCCACAGCATGGGAGTTGGAACTACTTGATCTCTGAGGTCTCTTCCCTAAGCCAGCCTATAGTCTGTGGTTCACAGAATATTTTTCATAATGTAGCTGAAGTTGTATCCCATCTCAGGTTGAAGAATATGTTCCTACACATCGTTAGGCCAGAAACTTAAAAAACAGTCCCACCTTTTGAAATCAGGATAGTTTTACAAGAAGTAAGGCTGAATAAGTTACTATTGCATACTATCACACATGCCTGCTCTCCAGGTTTCCTCCAGGTTTCAGATTAAGTAGAAATAAACACAGTTTAGAAGGTTCAGATATGCATTGTAGCGCAATTTGTTTCTCTGGAAACAAAATTTTCAATTTCACCCTCTAAAGCAGTTTATTCATAAACGATCTGCAAACACCACTTAGAATAAAATGATAAAGAAACCCACCAAAAAGGTTCTTGTGAGTCACCTGCAGTCTCATTTCTAATGCTGGTCCAAACAATCTCATTTGTAGACAGATCCCTATGATGACAGCACAGCTCAACAGGCTGCCTCACACTTGCAGTAGAGAGTAAACTCCCCTGTTCCTGTGTGTTGGACTAAATCTATCCACTTTCAATTAGTCAAGCATGTCACTCAGTTACAAGCTCTCCTGAGCCTGAGGGACATCCATGAGAGACCTCTATGAGCAGTTGCTGGTAGCAGTGAGACAACAGCATTACAAAGTCCTCCAGAAGTTAATGTGCATTCTATTATTGTCCAGATAAAGCATTTGGTTCAGTCTGCCTTCCTTCACACCTTCTTTGGGACACTTCTCATTTCTCAACAAACCTCGGGCACCTCTTCTTCCGCCAATGCCTAAGTACTGTTAACCCCCAATAAACTAGTGACACTTCAAGTGTAATTTTTACACTTCAGCCACAGCCGACTACAGGAGAGACCCTTCCTAAACTTTCCAGAGACCAAACTCCACAGCACGGATCATCATATATTAAGCTATTTTAAAAGAAATTGAGATTCTCTTCTAGAAAAGAGCATTAAGTGGCAAGATTTGTGTTTACTAGGTCACCAAATCAGTTACCGTATTCTGCTGCCCACCTACCAGCACTTACAACAACCAAGTATTTAATCCCTGTCACCCAAGAATTCATGACATGAAGTAACCTCATATCTTCCATTATACCAATGTTAGGTTAGACCTCTGAAACATCACTACAGTGTTGTTGGGGAGCCTTGTCAGTGTGGACAGCACGCAAGATCTTTATTTTAACCACATACCTGCTGTTAACTTTCTACTCTATATTTCACATATAGCATAGCAGTGCTTTTGCGTATGTTCACTAGGCTTGTTCTCCAGATTCCTTCTGCTCCCATCTAGCAGAAACCCAAAAGGAGCCATGTCTTGTCTTCCTCCACATTCTTCATTCTGTCAGATGTTTGATCTGCTTATCAGACTCGTTTTCATGCCACTCCTACACAACCTCTGACAAACATCCAGCTCTGCTTCATGCTCTCATATGCCCTCTGCTCTCCAAGCTTTTCCATAATTGACACCATGTCTATCAACCTTCAAGTGCTCTTTCACTCATCTGCACCATGATTTTCCTTCCCAGTATTTTTGGGGGATCTTACTTTTACAAATCCCTCTTATCACTTCTTCATAGGCAATAAGAGCATAATTAGATGTGATTACTTGTTTTGATTATGCTTTGATTGCTTTCTAGGCTTGTTGGCCAAGAGGGAAAGGAGGCAGTTAAGTATTTACTCATGTTTTCACATCATTACCTTTTTCATTTTTAAAAGGTTTCACCGAAGTAGCAGTAACTTCCCACTCTGCATTTGCCCATCTCTATCTCACCACACCACCTAAACCTCATCACTCCAACTGCCTTTCAGCCCTTTAGCAAGCATGTATATTCATCTCCAGAACATCTGCTTTTCCTGATGGGCACACATCTCAGTACTGCAGCACCAAGCCCTAACATTTTTACTTTACAGGATCATAGAATTATTGAGGGTGGAAAAGACCTCTGAGCTCATCCAGCTCACCCCAGGATCTAACATCACCACAGCAGCCAGACCAGGGCACTAAGGGGCACAGCCAGTCTGGCCTTAAACGGTCACCCCCAGGGATGGGGACTCCACCACTGCCCTGGCCAGTCCATTCCAATATCTGATCACTCTTTCCACAAGGAAGGGCTTCCTAACATCCAATCTAACCCTCTCCTGGAAGCTTCAGGCCCTGCCCTCTCGTTCTGGTGCAGGCTGCCTGTGAGAAGAGCCTGACCCCCACCTGACTAAAACCTCCCTTCACGTAGTCGTAGAGAAGGAGAAGGTCTCCCCTGAGTCTCCTCTTGAGGCTAACCACCCCCAGGTCCTTCATTCTCTTCTCTTCAGACTTTCCCTCCAGTCCCTTCCCCAGCCTCCTTGCTCTCTTTGTGTATTTCCTAGATGTTGCATATTCATACTTAAATTAAAGGACACACAGTTCCCTCACATGTCCAGTTCTCTCTGGCTGTTCTGATACACTTACTCTCCACATCTTTCAAGTGAATATTTCTCTTCCAGCTCTCAAGAATTTGAAAGGCGCTTATACTCCCTAGTGAATATAGGACTTGATCTTGCATTTATCAGCTTTTGTCCAGCTGCATCTCCTGGTGATACACATGTTGTTGAAATGGTGGGTTGGTGCTGATGTATTGTGACATTTTGATGTGCATAGGAAACTTCCTGAGCTAGTAACAGAAAGCCTACCAAAGCTGCTGTGTGCCTCAGCTGAGAAGACAGAAGGATTCTTGCATTTCTTTAAGAAACACAAAGTCATCTGCTGAAGAGCATTGCATGTCACCATCATGCTGTACAAGAGAGGCAGTAATGTACCATCACGGGCAAACAGAAAAAAAACAGGCAAATGTGAAGTGAAACAAAACACAGACCTCACTACAATGGTTAAAATTAATTCCAGCAAATTTCTTTACTGTAAAAGCAGCACATCCTTTGGACCAGCTTTGTTGAACACAAAAGATCTGATGGTTCATTCAGATATTTAAGTCATAGGCACTGTATTAGCAGTTATTTGCAAAAGACAAACAAGTTGAGCAAAAAAGGGTTTTAAAAATATTTACCTTGAACCAGCTATCAAAATATTTAAGTATCTACAATCAATTCAAGAGCAGTACACACTGACCAAACAGAGCTTCCACAGCTCCTGTTTGAATAACACAGCAATAACCTGATCTCTTGCAGTAATATTTAAAAAACAGGGCTGTGCTACTCTCAAATCACGAAAGATGTCAAAGTAAATAAGATTGTTGAAACAATTTCCTGTAATACCTTGTCAACGAAAAAACAATTTTGTTGCTTGACATTCTTTAAATGAACAGTAACCTTACACCCACACACAGTCATCCAGACCCACCGTTTCTTCTCTTATGTAGGCCAGCTTCAAGAATGCAGTCTGAAATGCAGGCAGCATTCAAGAGGCAGATATTCCATGTGTGTCAATAGGTGCACGATAACATCCTCTCCCTTTCCTTCATCCTTGTTTCATCCCTGCTTCCATCAACCCACTTGACATTTTCGTTGGTACTGACCTGACTTTTTCATTAATTTCATCAAACCTGGTATTTATAATCACAGACTGTTTTAGGTTGGAAGTGACTTCAAATATCCAACCTCTCTGCCATGGTGAGGGGACAACTCTCACCAGACCAGGTTGCCCAGAGCCTCATCCAACCTTGAACATTTCCAGAGACAGAGCAGCCACCACTCATCTGTTTCTATGACTGCAGATTCCCTTTGCTCCTTTCATCTGCAGAGATCCATTTCTCCTCCATTCATTCCCTGTGTTGCTCACACCAGTGCTGATGTACCTCAGCTGGACCTCTGGTCTCACCCTGGCCCATCTCCAGTTCT
This sequence comes from Rhinopomastus cyanomelas, assembly GCA_013400115.1. Taxonomy (NCBI): domain Eukaryota; kingdom Metazoa; phylum Chordata; class Aves; order Bucerotiformes; family Rhinopomastidae; genus Rhinopomastus; species Rhinopomastus cyanomelas. The sequence goes on along the minus strand of VXBP01000819.1, from coordinate 81,030 downwards.
ATGCCCTTTCCTCTTCAAGTCTCATTTAATGCCCTCTCAGTGAGCTCCATCAACTCATGAGCAACAATCCTTTTCCCCCTTTGAGAGCTGGACTGCATCAAGTGCCAAGCAGCCCAGTGCACTGTAAATCTCCTTGTGATCAAAAATCCCAAGATTCCCCTGATGGCCCCAGTTCCTGAGCCACATGGTAACGAAGTGTGTCCTCCTGTGCCTTTTAGTACTTTTCCCTGCCACAAAAGGGACTGAGGAAAAGACTACCTGTGCTCCCAGTCCTTCTACCAACTGCCTTAGAGCCATGAAATCCTTTTTGATTGCTTTTGATGTTCTCTCATCAACCTTATCACTGCCAAGCTGCATAAGCAGTAGTGGGTAATAATGGGAGGGATGCAGCAGACTAGAGAGCTTCCCAAGGAAGCACCAAACCTCCCTGTGGGATGGGTCTGGTCAGCATGTCAGCCACTCTGTTCCCTTCAGAAGGGAACTTCCTACCACAATTACCCTCCTTTTCTTCTTAATAGAAGCAGTGAACTTTGTTCTACACCCTCAGTTGCCTGACTCAGAAGTTCCAGAGCCCTGTATCTGTTGTGTAAGGGCAACTGAGAAAGTGAAGGTGGCCAGGAGGCGATTCAGCAGCTTCCTCGAGCAGGGACCTGTTTCCATTCCCCACCAACACCTAGGTTCCCCTCCTCGTACCTGGTGGTGGAAGTGTAGAGGTATTCAACTTCTTGTGGAGCCTCCATGTGCCACATTTGCCTCAGAGATGGCAGGGTTTGGCTCCACAAATCAATCTCCCTCTCAGGAGCTCCCTGATACTTCTCAACCTCTCCACCTCCTCTTTTAGCTCTACCAAATGCCGAGCAGATCGCTCAACTGCTCATGCTGCGAACGCGTGCTGTCATTTCCACCCTCCAACACAAGCGAGAGGCCCAGGCAGTCCCTGCAGCTGAACACTGGACAGTTGCATATTTGTGTGGGAGCTCTGTCTGGATAACCATGTTCCCTCTCACATAGCTTTTGGCTGAGTTAGGTCACTAGGAAGGCAATGGACACTAGCTAGAGATCACGAAGCTGAGCTGGTGAAGTGGAACAGTCTGTAAAAAGCCGGGACAACGCTGACACTGGCTGACCTTCACAGACCATATGAATGAGTGAACACATATCTACCAGAACAGAATCACCCGTTCAGTTGTGAGACAGTAAACCAAGCTTTAGAAAATAGGGGTGAAGACACATACCTGGAGAAACATGACCTAATGTTCAGCAGCAGTGGCCCCAATATAAAATCTCATTGACCCTCACAAGCAGACAAGAACATGTAAGCAGCTGTCTCTTGGGCAGGCAGAATCAAGTCACCAGGTAGAAGAGCCAGGCAAAGGCTTGCCTTACTCATGATAAGTAAGTAATGCCAGTACCCCTTTGAAGTTGCTCTGACCACAACACTTAAAGGCAGCATTTTACCACCAAGCAATAGGAGACTGTGGACCTCAAAGATGCCAGTGTGATGGCTAACATTTCCAAACAGCAGATAGCTCAGGCACCACAAAGTCCTGCTCACCACTGAAGTCAGATGGCAATGAGGAAAGAGGAATGGACACAAGAAAAGTAATGACAGTGGGATTCTAGATATGGACCTTGGTTACTTTCATAAAATAGTTTGGCTTGGAAGGGACTTTCAAAGATCATCTAGTCTACCACACCCTGCAATGAGTAAGAACATCTCTGATTAAACCAGGTTGCTTAAAGCCCTATCAAATTGATCTTGAGTATTTCCAAGGATGTGGTATCTACCACTTCTGGAGAACCTGGGCCAGTGTTTCACCACCTTCCTTGTATCTGGTCTGAATTTTCCTTATTTTAGTTTAAAATTAGGCACCTTGTCCTGCTGCAACAGGGGACTAAAGGAAAAGTGTGATGAGTCGAGACTGAGGGAGCTGGGTTTAGCCTGGAGGAGATTTAGAAGGAACCTTCTCCCTCCCTACAAAACCGTGAAGGGAGGTTGTAGTCAGGTGGGGTTTGAGCTCTTCTCCCAAGCACCTAGCAATAGGATGAGAGGGCAGGGCCTTGAGCTGCCAGGGGAGGGTTAGATTGGATGTTAGGAAGCCCATCCTTGTGGAAAGGGTGAGCAGACACTGGAATGGACTGGCCAGGGCAATGGTGGAGTCCCCAGCCCTGGGGGTGACCGTTTAAGGCCAGACTGGCTGTGGCCCTTAGTGCCCTGGTCTGGCTGCTGTGGTGATGTTAGGTCCTGGGGTGAGCTGGATGAGCTCAGAGGTCTTTTCCAGCCTCAATAATTCTGTGATTCTGTGAAGTGGCCACTTCTGGTGCTTTGCTCCCCCTTGCCCACCATCCTGAGGCTGCCAGGATGATTGTTACAAAAAAAAAAAGCCCCAGCAGCAAGAACATAAAAACATACTTATAAAAAATATTAATCCTAAAGATAAAAATTAGAGGACAGTCTTCATTTAGAATCACAAGAGAAAGACCTTTCTATGCAGGCAGAGTTCCTGAAAATGGCAGCCTTCATGGGGCTGAGGAATACTTTCATGTTCCTCCCTTCTACCCTCCATTTTTCTGGGTTTTTGGTTACACTGGTCTTGTGTCAGACTGCACCAAGAGGAACAGAAGTCTCACATGCACATGGGAAGGGAAAGCAGACAGATATGAACTACAAAATTCTAATCAAATTTTTTTGTAAACACAACAGAAAACTAAGAGATGAAGAGCCAGATGAGGTGGTCTACAAGGCTTGCAAACTTGGATGAAGGTGTGGGTGTCACTAACACAGTTACCAAAGTAGCATGGAGTAAAGAAGTGCCAACTGTGACAGCCTGCCAGCTCCATGGAGTTCAGCTGTGGATATTAACAAACACAGAGGATTGTGAACAGTTCTATGATGATTTAAACACATTTAGTACCTAAGCAATAGCTTGGGAAATGAATTTTCATTTGGATAGAAATATACATTGGGGCAAATCATATATTCATGTATGCAAATACAGATTCAGAATTTGTCAGCTTTTTAGCTATTTTTCCCTCAGAGGAGGCAGTATAGATAGTTACTAGTGAAATGGGTCCTGAGCTAAAGTAAACAAAGTGCTTGAGAGCATTAGAAGAGATCGAAATAGGATCTAAATTATAATGACATTATAAAGGACAATAGAAAATCCCTAGAGCACTAAACACTGTTCTTGCTGCCTTAATTTCAGGAAGAGACATCAGAGAAGGGAAATTACTCAGGAAGATCAGCTTAACTGTTTCTAAGACACCGTGGGACCTAACTCAATTCTTTCTCATATAGAGCAAGAACAACCAAAATCCAACCTCTGAGAAAGCAGCCCAAAACTTACCTACCACAATAAATTAGACATTACAGGTATCAAATGAAATGGTGATTATCAAAACTGTGGGGGTAACATTTTTCTCTTGACACTGCTATTTCTACACTGTAAGAATACAGAGAAAAAGTGAAACCAAGAATAAACACAAAAAAATTTGTATTTTTCAAACAAACTAAGTATTTAAGCTTGTTCAGCATAAAGAGATCAATTGACTCCACTTTCAGTCACTTTTCCAGCAGGAGTAGGGAAGTGACTGTCCCCCTGTGCTCAGCACTGGTGAGGCTGCACCTTGAGTACTGTTTCCAGTTTTAGGCACTTCAGTACAAAGGAGATATCAAGGTGCTGAAGCAAGCGCAGAGGAGGGCAACAAAGCTTGTGAAGGGCCTGGAGAAGAAATCTTATGAGGAGAGATTGAGAGAGTTGGGGCTGTTTAGTTTGGGGGAAAGGAGGCTTAGGGGAGACCTCATCACTCTCTACAACTATCTCAAAGGACACCGTAGAGATGTTTGTGCTGGTCTCTTCTCACAGGTAATTAGCGACAGAACCAGAGGGAAAGGCTTCAAGCTTCAACAGGGTAGGTTTAGATTGGACATAAGGAAAAAATCTTAATGGAGAGAGTGGTCAGGCACTGGAATGGTCTGCCAAGGGTGGTGGTTGAGTCCCCATCCCTGGATGACTTTAAAAGATGCTTAGATATAGTGTTGGGGGATATGGTTTAGGGGTGAACTTGTAGAGTAGGATTGATGGTTGGGCTCTATGATCCCAAGGGTCTTTTCCAACTTGAACCATTCTATGATTTTGCTAAACAATATTAGTTTTCACTAAGCAGGTTAAGGCAAGGATATTTTATGCTTGCAAACTGCCTGCAGGAGCGAAACAATAATACCCCTGTTCAGGGGCAATTTTTATTTCCCCTAGTAAATGCGAGAATAACAAACACTGAACAGATTAGTGGATTAATTTAGTTGCTAAATCTTACATTTAATTTTTTTTCCTCAGCTGTGTATTCTAAATTTCGTAAAGCTTGTATAACCCATAAATGAAGCATGAATTTCCTCAAATTTCTGAGTATCTGCTCCAAGCTAGAGAAACTGTGTGGGGGAAGGAATTTTGTCCACCTTAACCCTTCTTGCATCACACAGTAGAGAAGGTGCTGTCCTTAACCATAAAGCAGCAAGCTTTTGGAGAAACATGGACTTAAATCCAGCTGTTTCAACAGTATCCTGATTCAAAACAGCTGCAGCTAATAACATGACTGTAAGTTACAGCACAGTGACATTGACAACACATCCCAGAATGGGTCTCTAAAACCTCTTTCTCACTCACACAGCCTTTCGAAGCATAGTGGTCTTAAAACACAGTTCTTATGTTTCAAAATAAATATTTAATAAAGTTATATCATCTAACCAATTTTTTTCTGCTTTCATTCAAGGAAAAAGCATGGTTTTTGTATGTGAATCACTTTGTGTAGTGTGATGCTGCAAAGCTGGAGGAGAAATAGGTTTCCATTCTAAGTTGTCACAAACTACTAAATGAAATGCAGCAGAGCAAGTGAAAACTGCTAGTCCACTAAGTTTTTGACAACTGAGGTAAATTCTGAGAGCACCAATTCTTTTTTGTGTTTTGAAATGCATCATTCAGTCTTAAACAGATTCCTGGTGGCAAACTTTACTTGACTTTTGCAGTCCATGCTGATGACAGAAAACCAATGCATGAAGATGCTGAAATCACAGCATATGTTGTACTCCTGCAGAAAGCTGCACCTACCAAAGACCCTCCAATTTGCACAATTCCATTATCACACAGTAAGGAGAGAGACAAAGTCCCAGGTAGGAGTACCGACCTGTACACAAAAAACACCTTGACATAGTGATGTTTACATCTATAAAAGGCAGCATTCCTGATTTAATGTAGTAGAATAACAGAATCACAGAACATTAGGGATTAAAATGGACCTCAAAAGATCATCTAGTCCAATCCCCCTGCAACAGCAGGATCATCTAGACAAAGACACACAAGAACATATCCAGGTGAGTTTTAAATGTCACCAGAGAACGAGACTCCACAACCCACCTGGGCAGCCTGTTCCAATGCTCTGTCACCCTCACTGCGAAGAACTTCTTTCTGATATTTATATGGAACCTCCTATGTTTCAACTTACACCCATTGACCCTTATCCTATCACTAGTTGACACTGAGAAGAGCCTGGCTCCATCATCCTAACACCCACCCCACTTATAGACATTAATGAGGTCACCCCTCAGTCTCCTCCAAGCTAACCCAGCTCCCTCAGCAATTCCTCATAAGGGAAGTGCTCGACTTCCTTCATCATCCCCACTGCTCTACGCTGGACTCCCTGGAGACTGGAATGGACTGACTTGGGCAGTGATAGAGTCTCCATCCCTGAAGTTGTTTAAGGATGACCTGTTTGTGACCCTTAGTGCCCTGGTCTGCCTGCTGTGGTGATGTTAGGTCATAGGCTGGGCTGGATAAGCTCAGAGGGCTTTTCCAGCCTCAATAGTTCTTGATCCTGAAATTCAGTATTTCAGGATCAAGATTATGTCAGCAGGTGCTGAAGTGCCATCCATCTCCACACACAATTTACAGGTAAGTCTCAAATTAAATCATGAAGGTCCTTTCTTGGCTAGCAGGTAGCTACACAGAGTAGCAGCATCATCAGTTTTCCAAAGACTATACCCATTTCCATTAATGCATCTATGCAGATACATTAATACAGTGACATGAACTTTTTTCATGGAGCTAGCTAGCTCCTAATTTGTGCAACTGTGATACAACGTATTCCTCCCCAAGAAAGTAGTTTGGAAAAATCTTCAAGACAAAGTATCATTACAAAAATAAGGAGTTTTGTCTTGGAGACAAACCATCAAAGCCAAGGGAACATGTAGTACCACCAGGCACCTTTGAGAAATTATATGAAATAGGATCCATGACAAGCACAACAGCTTGTCCTGGGGATACAGACAACCTCCGGTGGCACAACTAAGTAGAAGACATCACAGTAATGACACGAATGCTGCTGTACAGCCTTATCCCAGTTTAGAAGTTAGAATTATCAGAGCTCTCTCATAAATTGCATTTTGAAAGCATTAGATAGTTTTAACCTTGCCGTGATTAGATTTCTTTTATAGAAAGAGTTTCAATAATGCAATTGGATTGATGGGGTTGAGTAACTGTCTGCCATTATACACTGGGGTTTCATTTTTTTGCCTTCCTGCTTTGAAAGGCAGAGGGAAAAAGAAAGAAATCAAAAGAATGAGAGTGATAATGCTTTGAACTTAACACTGAAAAAGGTCATGAAGACCCAGCTTTAGCTCTGGGTCCTCCCCAGAGGGAGAAAGGAGGGAGAACTTGCTTTCAGGCTTCTCAGTGTGGGGGAAGCCTACTGGGATCAGAAGACAGCAACTTTCTGAAGCAACCACTTAACAGAAAATTTATCCTAGAACAACATGCATCTACAGTCAACTTAGGTAGCTATAGGTCACTTCAGAGCAGGCAACCTATAGTGAAGCTCTAAAACACATTTTCTTTTTACTGAAACTAATCATAAAACATCTTCCTAGAAAGCCTTGCACATCCTGCAGTTTTTGAGTGTTTTGTCAAATTATCTTAATTTCTCCCCAGATGCACATGCACCATACACCCAATGCTTTATTCATCATTCACACCCTTCTCAGAACCAATGCAGAGAGGCAGAAGTGCAAGTGCATACATACATTTAGGTATCTTAGTATATAACCATAAATACTACGTAGGACCGAAACACGTCTGATGCAGGTGGACTGCAAAATCTGGTCCAGCAGATATCCCTTCAGTCACTTAAGAAATCAAACCCTATAACCCAGAAAGAGTTATAAACCAGGTGTGTTTTTATTCCAGTGTTGGGTGCCAAGGGGATCTTTCCACCTGTCTTGCACACCAAGACCCATAACAGCCATGGTGACAGGGCAGGGGTCTTAGGGTGAAAGCTTGAGGTCTTTCTCCTTGTAAACTTCTCCCCTTTAGCAACCATGAAACCAGTGAACCTTGCCGTGTCTTGAATAGCTGTTCTTACAGATAACAGAGTCCTAACTAATTGGTCCTTGCACCTTGTTATGGCTTCTTTTTATCTATTGCTTATATTTTCCAAAGTTCTTTTAATACTTCTAACTTCTAGCTGAAAAGTTAATTATTTTCGAGCTGTATATCATCAGGAAAACCTCAGGGCACTGAAAAGTTGTACAACTGTATTATGGGTTTACTGTGCTGTAGCCCTATTGTAGGACCTTTCAGAAATAAAATGTTATTGTTCCTGTTTTGTGCCCTTGAAAAAAACCTTTCAATTCAACAAACTAATTCTCACAGGGAAAGGTCTTTCCCTAATTAAAAGGCAACATATTATTGCAATTTTTACAAGTGAATATGATGTGGACTATTATTCACAAGACATTCTAGTCTTCTACTACTATAAACAGTTACTGTTAAGAGTAATCTCCCCTCCAAACTACCCAGTTTGACTTCAGGCAAGACATAGGAAACTCACCTACACACCAGAGCTGCTCTTCAGAACTGTGCATTACTTCCAGCATCATTATAACTGCTATGAAATTAATCTGTGATTGAACTTGCTTGTAAGATGCACATTTAAAAAACTGTTTTTTAAATAGGTGCCTCCCCCCCACCAGTCTGCTGAATAAAATACTTCAATATGAAGAATATTATCAAAAAATACCAACTGCTACTTGAAGAAAAAGTTTTCAGGAGTACTTTGTTCATCAGATTTTACCAACTTTCATCCAAAGCGGCATTTTAGTGAGATACGTACTTTTCAAATTCACTAGGAACATAAAATAACCCAACAACTATTTCTTAATGCTTGAACTATATTTTTATTTTCAACTTAAATTAATAATTACACTTCTAAGCTCTTTAAAGTAGGAAAGGGACAAACAAAGCATATAGTAGATATCATGCATTCTTCATAGGGAATCCCATACTGACTCAGGCTGAAAGGAAACTTCGAGATCATTTACTCCAATCCCCTGCCATGAGCAGCAGTGTCTCTCAACTGGACTCAGTTGCTCAAGTCTTTATCAAACCCAGCCTTGAACACCTTCCAGGGAGGGAACACCCACAAACTCTGGGCAATCAATTCTACAGTCTCTCCACCCTTGTATTGAAGAACTTCTTCCAAGATCCAGTCTGAACCTCTTCTCCTTGAGTTCCAAACTGTTTCCCCTCATCCTATCATTACATACCCTCATGAAAAGTTCCTCTGCAGCCTTTCTGTAGGTCCCCTTCAAGTATTGGAAGCCAGGTTGAAGATCCCCCAAGAATCTTCTCTTCTCTAGGCTGAACAACCCCAGCCCCCTCAGCCTGTCCCTGCAGCAAAGTTGCTCCAGCCCTTGAATCATCTTTATTGCTTCCTCTGGAGTCCCTTCCAGTTTCCATCCCAGTAGGTGACTCCAGATCAGGCTTTCAATAACTTTTGATTCAGGACTGGCTTGTGTAAGCAACTACTAGCATCATTGTACAAGAACATTCTCAAGGTACAAAGTTTACAGAATTAACCTGCTTAATCTAGGTATGAAGGAGGTCAAGAGCACAAGCGTTTCCCAACACTCTTTGCCGAATTCATCACATTTTACCTCCTCATTTTTTTACCAAAAGCTCAAGTCTCAATCCTGTCTGTTTCAACTGTAATCAATTGATTACAATTTCTCTCTTTCTGTTCCACAAAGCTGAATTGCATAGAAATGAGTGTTTATTTAAAAGATCATTTTTCCTCTTTGAATATCATTAACACAGAAGGGTTCCTACACCAATCCAGTTGCCAAGAGAGATCTGCCACTGTGCCAGTCAGATAGTTCCAAGTCAGGCTACTCTATCATTAGGAAAAATATAAACCAGAGCACAGGGAAACATTGTGAAAGTAAAGGAAACAGCAGCTTAGACAAGCTCAGGAAGAGTCAATGTGCTATATATTAAAGGGGACAGGCTACACTCCAATCAAACAATCTGTTGACAGCGTATTTAGGATATAAACACAAAAAGTCTTCTCTAAAGAGATCCAGTTTCTAATGCTTTGGAAGAAATTGTTTGCAGGCTCTGCCTCGCAATAAACTGATTTAGCAAAATGTCAAGCTGGAGGGAGCAGGCAAGAAGCAAGAGGTGAAATTCCTCCCAGAAAAATATAAACTATAGAACTGTCCTGAAAAATGAAGCTGAAGGATTTACTGACCTGCCTGCTTCTTTTAATTCAGTTGTTGTCATAAGCATGGCCTTTATGAGCTTGATCATAACTGTCTCTGCCCCAATAACTCACTTCCTTCTCATTATGCAAACAAACTTCACGGAAACACCTTCATGCACATCATTGCTTATGTATCTGGAGCACTGCTGTGTAAAAACTGTCTCATGCTTCCACTTACCCGGCACAATCAGATTTTAAATTTTGAAAATCAAAGTCTGACCATCCCAAACCACAAAGCAGTTTTGGTTTGCAACATCAAATCCATTCTTATTCAGTATGCAAGATTTGTGCACATTTTAAAGTTAATTAAATGTTCAATCTGACAGTAATCTTTGTACTAGATATTAAATCCAGTTCATCATTGACAAAGAGAACCAAGCCAAACAGCTGAACTGTAAAAAACAATACGATATGATCTCTTAAAAACAATTCCAACTGATGTCTTCTACAGAGAAGGTGCACGTAGGTGGATGGAAGGATGACCATGAGCCAGTAACATGCTTTTATGGCCAAAAAGGCCAATGGTGTCCTGGGGTAGACTAGAAGGAAAGTGGTTCATAGGTCTAGAGAGGTTCTCCTCCCCCTCTACTCTGCTCTGGTGAGAGTGCACCTTGTGTACTGTGTCGAGTTCAGGGGCCTTCATTTCCAGAATGATGAGAACTTCTGGAAAGAGCCCAGTGCAGAGCCACAAGATTGATGAAAGGAGTGGAGCATCAAATCTCCCTTGTAAGGAAAGGCTAAGACCCAGCTTATGAAGAGACCAGCTGGGTCTCTTCAGCTGTGGGGAGACTGAAGGGTGACTTCATTTATGTTTATCAATATGGAAAGGGCCAGTGTCAGGAGGACGGAGCCAGGTTCTGCTTAGTGACACCCAGTGATAGGACAAGGGGCAGTGGGTAAAAACTGGAGCAGAGGAGGTTCCACATACACATCAGGAAAAGCTTTTTCCCTGTGAGGGTGACAGAGCTCTGGCACAGGCTGCCCAGCGAGGTGGTGGAATTTCCTGCTTTGGAGACATTCAAAACCCACCTGGATGCAGCCCTGTGTGACCTGATCTAGATGATCCTGCTCTGGCAGGGTGGTTGGACAGGATGAGCTTTCGAGGTCCCTTCCAAACCCCATCTTGCTGTGGTTCTTTGAAGGTGAGAAAAAAAAAATGTACATTTTTGCACTGACTGGCCACTACAGATTTTCTCCTACAGAAAAGAGACTTTGTGCTAAAACTAAAAAGTAATTACAATTATAATATGAAGCAAAACTGTTGCTTTTGCCTCTCAAAATCTTTTAGTCACTTATGCTTGAATCCTCATTTCAGCATCCCCAAAGGTCTGATGTGATAAAGACCACAACAGATTTTTATCTTACCTATATGCAAGTTCTCTAAGCTCAGAAGACTGTAATAATCAGTTAGCAGGGTTCAGGCTCTATGGAAAGAAACCTCCTGAACGTTACTATTTATCACCCATATCACTGACAGTCCACCACGTCACCACGGGCCTTAAAGTTTCTATGGCCCTTCTGAAAAATAGGATTTCTGAAGTAAATGGAGACAATGTCTTCTGTAAATTGTTCCTTCGAAACAAGCTGAATAAAATCCGTACCAGTGTAGCTATGCAGGCAAACACTAGAAAAAACAGTGTTATAGGTGTTCTTTTGCCCAGTACAGAATCACAGAATGCATTGGTTTGGAAATTACTCTAAAGATTATCTAGTCCAGCCTCCCTATAACAAGCCTTCTGATCATTTTCATGGCCTTCTAGGGACCTACTCCAACAGGTCCCCCTTCCTTCTTGTGTTGAGGGCTCCAGAGCTGGACACAGGACTCCAGGTGAGCAACAATAATCTTTTTATTACATTCATAAGAGAACCAGTTTTCATACTGCTCATGTAGACAATAATAATAAACATTTTTAAAAAGACACCTCTATAGAATCGAAAGTACCTATCCATTTTGGTTTTTGTTCAGGCTTAGGAAAACAAAAGGTTGTCAGTCCAGACAAACCTATGGCATAGCTGCTTGATCTCCAAAGAGAAAAGATTAATGGGAACATACTAAAAACCAAAAAGCTAAAAATGAAAGTACGGGGAAAATCTTGAAGCAAATACTTTCATCAGACAATGCTTCAACAGAAGTGATAGAAACTAGCTTTGCTTACCCCTGCTTCCCTTTCAGTGATGATTACACACCTCCATCACTTCTTTGTTCTCTCATTTCTCTTCCAGCCTAAAAATCCTAGCTTGCTCAGTTATCTCTCACAGAGAAATTATTTATGTGTCTGAAATTAGATCTCTGCTGAATTTGGCCTGGATTTCATGAAATCTTAACAATGGGGGGGAAATGAGGGACTAATTCCGAAAGGGAAATGTAACAAAACACATTTTTGCCTCCAATGCTTGCATGGAGAACCTGAATAGCATTTTATAAAGCCCAAACATTCAGAAAAAGAGAAATTGTCAACACATTGCTGTGACTGCCTAAGCACAGTGGGGGCAAGCAAATCCCAGTCATTGTGTGAGCTGTGGGGAACCACAACTCCAGATCAGAACTACGACTAGACTCAGACCTTACCCCTCTGTGAACACTGGTCCTACAAGGAGAGAAAAAAGCCGAACAACAAAAGCAAAAAAACAAATAAAAGCCACAACCAAACAAACCCCTCAAACCACAAAACAGTTTCCATTAGTGGTTTGCTACTGGTTGAATATTCACAGTTTAGTAGTATCAGCTCCTGAGTTTTTCCTGCTATGCTGATATATAAAATGGCAATGAGGAAAGAACTTACACATTAGATCTGAAAATCCTCTACCCAGCTATGAAAAAAAATCACCAGCATTTTTTGCCAATTGTAGCTTTTCTGTGACCTTCACTCAGGTCAGGGGTAAGCTATTACATTTCTGTCTGATCCATGACCCTGTCCCATTTCTCTTGCCTGCACCCTTCTCTCTCTTCCATGAATTCATTTATCTGACCTTCCTCTGATTAATCATCCCATTTCCTCTAATCTTTGAGTAGCACAGACAACACCCTAGCTGTAAGAGACAGAGATGGGACAAGATATCTTTTTTCCCTACACTCCAGGAGATGTCATTCATAGTGATAGAAATACAGAGGAAAACACACCTACACTGTATTATATTGATGCCTAATAGCTTTAAAGAGTTGCTGAGCCCCACCTCTGTATCAGGGTAATGTGGAATGAAACAAGGGGAAAAATCTTTGTATAGAAAGAAGACTTGTTAGTCACCTTATAATAGTGACAGACCACTAGGATATTCCTGACTGGATACCAACCCTGTGTCTCTCTGCAGAGGAGACACGTGAACACCTGTGAATCTGCAGAAGCAGCTACTGATTACAACTTCTCTGCATGGCAGTCTGAAGGCAGGCAATTAAAACCTCTTCTGCACCACACTGAAGTTAAGCTGTTGCCATTACTCCTCCGGTCTGATTTCTGAAGAAACCTGCCCTTAGGAATCATATACAAAAACAGTGGGACTATGCTTTCTTCCCGTATCTCCTTCTCCTTTTCAAAACCAATTAGCTTTAAACAAGAGATGATAAATGCAAAAGCCATGCAGAGGTTAGGTGAGACAGCAAGACTCCTGGGAGGCAGATGTGTGTATTTATATAAACACTGGGGAGGAAAAAAATGTACTTTTAAAACCAACATATAATAAAACAGAACAAGCTCATTCCATAAAGGAAATCCAAGGTTGTGCTGCACAGACACGTGGCACGTAATGAAATGGAAATTGGTCAGAGCTGCTCAAATAGCTGACTAGGAATGAAGTTATTTTCTAACAGAATAGTCACCTAGCAGGAACATTTCCTGCCTTTCTATGCCAATTACTGCTTCATTACTGTCAGGTTGCCATACTTCCCCAGGTAACACCAGAAGGTAATTTATATCACCAGTAAATGAAATGTCTGTTATGTCAATAATAGGCAGCATAACTGTTAGAAAGTTGCTTTTAATTCAATAGATAACAGCCAGGAAAACAGTGTGACTGATCCTGTCAGTTACTAAATTAATCTATTTGAAGTCAGAACTCTAAGATTCTAACAATGCAGCATAATCTAATAATGCTTAGTAACAGAACGCTTATTTAATTCTTATGGATGAGTAAAGTACTGAAAAAAGATTCTTCTCCTTGTTCACAGAGCTGTAGAAGGGAAATGTTTTGCAGGATTAGTAGCTGCTTTGGCAGCTACTTGCTGCAGAATAGATAAACAGTCAACTAACAGAGGCAGAGCATTAAGAGCAGGGGATTCCCATGTGGCTTTGGGGGATCACATCATTGCAGCCCCACTAACAAAGAGAAGAAACAAAATGAGTGTTTCCACAAGCCAGTAGTTTCTAGTGGTTTGGATCCCTCTTGACAGTCTGACATCCATTGCATAAATCAGGTTGGCCGTAAATTTTTGCTTCAATCATGTTGCGATACAGAAGTAGTTTCATCCCCAGGGACAATAAAAACTAGCAAAACTTCAGAATTCCCGAACTGGCTTCAGGAAACTCACTTTAAAACAAACAAACACACACAATATTTGGCATATTCGAGTAGCTTAAAAGATTGATCTTCAAACACTTCTCGGAACTATTTTCCCACATTCAGCTACTCTTTTCCACCTCAGAGTAGGATATGACTCATTTCCTGTCCAATAAGAAAGGAAACAAAAATTCGCTGAAAGCCGGAGCAGGGCCAAATTAAAACTCCTCATCCATTTCTACGCAGAACTGACTGCTGCAGAGCCCCAGGCATCAAGAACAGTTCTAACACTTACGGAAAAATGTCTGAATTTTGTTCCTTGGACTACTCACATGGGATATGGAGAACAGCTGGAAGAAAATCATGGCACAAGCAAAACAAACTTGAGTAAACAAATTACTTTCAAATTAGGAGTTCTGAAACAGGAGCCACAAGGGATAGAATATACCTCTTCAATCATTTCAGACCGTCTCCTGCGATCCATAAAGCCCATCACTATAAAAGCAACCTGATGTGAAGTTTTAGATCTATTAGTATTTTATTCAGAGTCTCTCATGAGATGGAATGACTCCCCATATAAATAATAACACAAGCCTACAACTGTCAGCAAAACATGTGCAGTGTAGTTCTGGCTACCTGTGCCCTACACTTAAATGTAAATACATACACACATAAAATTTACATCATCAGCTTATGCAGTGGGATATTTCAATCCTCATTTTCAAGATCACAGCATCTTGAAAACTGTTTGATAGTATCTCTTGATGGTCTGAGTATGTGATTTGCAATTTTAAAATGGGAACATGCAAACTCATAATGTAACAGGTAATAGCCAAGAAGAGTTCTGGATAGGATGAGGGGCAATGGTTTCACATTAGAGAAGGACAGATTGAAATGGGCTGTTAGGAAGAAGTTCTTGAGCAGGAGAGTGTTGAACACTGGAACAGGTTGCCCAGGGAGGGAGCTGAGGCCCCATCCCTGGAGATCTTCAAGGTGAGGCTGGACAAGGCTCTGGGCAACCTGATCTAGTTGAGGCTATTCTGTCTCCCTGCAGGAGGACCTCCTCTGGAGGTCTCTTCCAACCCAGACCATTCTAAGATTCTATGATTTGGTCTAGGCAATAAAAAAGACAATGAATATTACAGCAATTTGTGAATTCTGATTCTCTAAAAGCACACATGTCCAAATCAGTTTTCTTGATATAATTTTACTGGTTAAGTCATCAGAAGTCCTTAAAATTCTTAATTGAAGATGGTTCTTTCCTCTTCAAAACAACTTTCTTAGTAGGACAAAACAGAAAAAGTTTATCATAACCAGTGTCTCTTGTAGTCATAATCAACCAGGGCCTAAACCTCACTATTTGAGTTTTGTTGTTCACGTATGTGTTCGGGTTCAATGAGTTTAAAACTTGCAGCTTCAACTGATCACACAGGAAAACACTGAAGTACCAAAAGGGGAAGGTGTAATAAGTAATTTAGATTTTAATCAATCTAAACTTGGAACTAGAATTAGGGTATGCAATTTAATTGTACATTTTAATCAGTCTCTTAATATAGCATTTTAATCTCCATAAGCACATACTCACATGTGGAAGGGGGCAGGAGAAAGCTCAGCTAGGCTCTCCATATCACTTGAAATTTTAATTAACCCAAGAATGACAGGTCAAACTAAGCTACTCCCTAGTGAGAATTAAGGGAGAAATCTCAAAACTTTTCCCCAAATTCATATGAAACAACATTAGAATTTATAGCCAACATAAGCAGCACTGATCAATGCTTAGCAAAAAAAAAAAAACCTGCTAGGAAAACCAGTCTCATTAGGAAGTCCCTCGCCAGATATTCCATCGGGGAAATAAGTCCTAATGAACTATTCTGCCACAGACAAGGGTGCAATGTAAACAAATAAACAGCTGAAAATTTGTACAAAGACAGCATAAATAGTGTTTATTGTGAAGTGTAATACTCTGCCTTTGCTCCCAGGTTGTAGTTGTTACTAGTGTTCTTCAAGCTAGACTCCTGAAGCTTTCTTTTAACTGGTCACACTCACCCTCACTTTGGTGACTTGACAGTCATCATGAACACATTGAGAATGAGAAGACTGGTCCACTGGAAAACGGAGCCTTTCCTCAGAATTGCAGAGAAACTGAAGTTTATCTACTTGTATCTCAATGCATCTTGAACAAGAATTGGCTTCCTCTGTGCCACGAGTACTTTCTTATGATACTCATTTAAGCACATAGCTGCAAGGTATGCATGTACCTTGACATATGCTTGATGTACAGTACCTAGTAAACATTTCCCTCCTGAGAGAAATATTTCATGGGGAAAGGAAATCAACAGGTCCTTCCACAAAGTTCAACAAATATTCACCAGCATCAACAAGAAACAAAAGCTCAAACGTGTAAATTCCACATATCCAATATGCAGCACATCTTTCTATTGAATAATGGAAAATAAAAAACTCTTAATTTTTTAATCATCAAGATACAGAGTCATAGAATGAATGACATGGGTTGGAAATTACCTCCAAAGGTCATCCAGGCCCATCCCCATGCAGTGAGCAGGGACATTCGCAACCACATCAGATTGCCCAGAGCCTTGTCCAGCCTCACTTTGAATAGTCCCAGGGATGGGGTCTCAGCCACCTCCCTGGGCAACCCGCACCAGCATTCAACCTCCCTCCTGCTAAAGAACTTCTTCCTAACAGCCAGTTTTAATCTGCCCTTTTCTGATGTGAAACCACTGCCCCTTACACCAGGCCTTTGGAAACAGTCTGTCTCCAGCCTTCATGTAGGTCCCCTTCAGGGACCGGTACTCTCAGGTGGCCCCTGAAGCCTTCTCTTCTCCAGGCTGAACAACCCCAGTTCCCTCAGCCTGTCCTCACAGCAGAGGGGCTCTAGCCCCCCCAAGCATTTTTGTGGCCTTTCCTGTATTGAGGGCTCCAGAGCTGGACACAGGACTCCAGGTAAGGTTCCAGCAGAGCAGAGTAGATGATTAAAAAGGTTGTATTTCAGAGGCAACACGCCCAGGTTTTCAGCTGAAGGGCACCAAGCAACACAAACAGAACCTGTAAAATGTTACATCCCACAAGATGGGAAAGTTCCTCTCCCTGAAAACTCAAGAGAATTTAAAATCTAGAGTTTTCCTTACTAACAAGATTTCAGGGTGGCAGGGACACCAGCAACATCATCTGCATAGATTGAAAAGCAAGACACATACAGACACACTTATATACAAACTATCTGTTACCTAGGTGCTGCTTTCAGGCCCTTGACGGGATGCCAAAGTGGTCCATGGTGGCAGACCTTTAGGGCAACCAGTAAATAAATCTGTCAGAGCAAGAAAAATGAATAGCTGGAATGTGAAAACAAAATTTAATTGAACTTGATGTGTACGTCAATTTAGCCTCTGGGGCACACTACTGTAACTTGGCTCTTACTATCCTGGAAACATCAAACATCCAAATCACTGTCCAGTGTGACTGCTGTTCCAGGCTGAATCATCTGAACCAATTAAGAAAATGTAAATCACTGAGTTTGTTATAAGCCACCACCCTAGCCTGCTTGACATAGTGTGAATCTCTGTGGGCACAATGAGCAAGAACAAGAAAAGCATCCAGACAGCCTGCTCAAAAAATTAGTAGCTTATACCTTGTCTCACAGAAACCCATGAAGAGAAAATCTTTGACATTGTTCTCTGATACCACAGGTTGGTAATATACTTCACATCTGCAAAACTAGAAAAGATGATTTACTGGATTCTGTGATATTTGCCTATCAAAAACATCCAGAGTAGCAACAATAAACAGTTACAAGCAATGTTACTCATTCTGAATTGGAAACACATTTTCCTACAACTTCAAATTGCTGGGAATATCAAAGGTGAATTTCAGGCTCAAGCACTAAACACCAGACCTACGAATCCCAAAGTATCTCACACAGCTGGAGGGTGAACAAACCGCTTGGTTTCTTTACTCAACAATCTCTCTCGAGGCAGGCAGACACTAAATTGATGTAGGTTGCTCTTGCATCTTCTCAAAGAGCAATATTCTGGGCAAAGGCCAAGCAGCTGTCTAAAGGAATATAGCTCCCCTAAAATATGATTCACAAAACCCTATATCTTCCTTCTAACCATTTCAGTTGGAATTCTGGTCATGACTCATTTCAAGAGTAGTGGAAGTGTCAACAAATTAGACACAACTCTATCTAGCTTCAAAGATAACAGAGATGACAACTCTCACACTTGATGATGATTATCTGTGAAAGATCCTTATGAAGTTTTTATTGCTCTTTTCAAAAACTGATGATTCAGAGAGAACTGGCAGAAAATACTGGATAGTCAGCAAAAAAAAATAGATTTTGCCTATTTTCATCTTAAAGGTTGGTGGTAATCACATATGTAGTGGTACAACCATCTCCTTTCCCAAGAATGGATCATCTCATCCTCTCTGGCCATGCTCTGTAAGGTTCAATATATATTCCACTCTTCAGTGGTGAGAGAAACTGCAGAACAGGGTGTCATGAGGCAGCCAAATCCATCCATTTCCCTTGTAATGCACCAGTATGCAAGGGAAAACAGCCAAGTACTGCTCAGACTTGATTTCTGTAGCAAACTGCAGTTACAAATTAAGAAGAAGATCATGAAGCCCAACAAGCCTCAGATGAGTTAGTAAAGAAGACTGGTGCTTGTAAGTTCGTTACTCGGCTGCTCTGTGCAGGAAAATAACTGTTTCAGTATTTGTGCCCTGAAACTTCACAATTCAGTCATAGAACTGGCCCGGGGTTGGAAGGGACCTCCAAAGGTCATCCCTCCAAAGGTCATCCAGTCCAACCCCGCCTGCAGTAAGCAGGGACATCATTCACTACATCAGATTGCCCAGAGCCTTGTCCAGCCTCCACTTGAAGATCTACAGAGATGGGGCCTTTAGCTACCTTCACAGACTCCTACAGGTTGATAGAAAACAGCAATAAAACAGTCTAAACTAAAAGAGATTCTGGTCATGTCACAGGGTTTGCCTGTAATCAAGACCTATAGCTATTCAGGATGTGAAGTCTCCATCTTCCACCAAATTCACTAACCATGTACCACTTTGAACTTTTCCTTACACAGAATTAGGCTAAGGGCAAATTTTACTTTTATTCTCCCTCTCAAATAAACTTATGCATAGAATCATAGAATGGCCTTGTTTGGAAGGAACATCCAAAGGTCATCTAGTCCAACCCTGCTGCATTCAGCAGGGACAGCCTCAACTAGAGCAGGTTGCCCAGAGCCTTGTCCAGCCTCACTTTGAATAATTCCAGGGATGGGGCCTCAACTCCCTCCCTGGGCAACCTGTGACGGTGTTCAACACCCCTCCTGCTAAAGAACTTCTTCCTAACATGTGCTGCGATTTGGAGTGAGGCATGCAGTGCTCAGTGCTTGTCATGCAACAGTCCAAAGTCTTTACTTTCAGATTGTTTGTATGGTAAAAAGAGGCTTATGTTCTAACTTTTCCCATTCTTTGGGAAGCTCCTAAGTACTAAGGATGTTCCCTTTAAGAATTTCATTGTTTATACCCAATGGGTACTAACACGGGTCAAACAGAATCATTTTATGCTAGAGACTCAGATCAAGGCTGGTGTCACTCTCAGCTTTCTGCCACCCTTCTGAACTGGAAGTACACTAATGTAAATGCCACAAAGAAGAAGAGTTTGCATTGGGGGCTTTTTTTTTCCCTTCTCATAATCTTTCAAGTTGTGACTTAGTTATAGAAAAACAGTCTGAAAATTCAGATTACTTATATAACCAATTATTTTAAATAACCCAAAACATCAAGCAGCATTCCACTTCAGTTGATGACTGCACACCTCTACATAGAGACCTGTAATAACATATTTTGTAAGTATGACAAATGGCTTTCAGTAATTTAGTTCAAGAAATCCTTCCATTGGATATGCCTTCTGAGAAATTACGAAACAAATACAAGACCAAGCTCTTCATAATCGACCCCTAAACTTGTATGTAGCTTAATGCTAAGAGAATATTTAACTACTGAACACTTAAAAACATGCTTGTGACATGTACTGCCATCACAACAGCATGTTATTTTTCCCCTCTAAAAGAAAACTCCATCTATAATCCAATATGGTGTTGGATTCAAAGCAGGGTGTAGAAGTATGTTCTTTAAGTGAGGGAGCAGGTGGAATGTATTGAGTTCTGTCCAAGGGCAGCAGAAGAGAGAGCTGAGAGTCTCTAATTCAACGATGTCTAGCTGAGTTGTGGATAACCTCAAGGATGGGGTTTCCACTCCCTTTCTGGACCACTGATCTACCACTGAGTATGAAAATACTTGTCTTTCTATTCATTTGGGATTTTATTTAAGGCAACTTGAGCCCAGTGCCCCTTACCTTTTTGCTAGGGTCCTCTGAGAAAAGCCTGGCTCCATCTTCTCTGAACCCACCCATTAAGATAGTTGAAGAACCAAATATAAGACACCTCCAGAGCCAGCCTCAACAAACCCTGCTCTCACAAACTCTCACCACATAACATACTTCAACCCTCTGATCTCAGGAGCCCTGTGACAAACTCACTCCAGTCCAACACTGCACATGCTGCTCTGGACATGTTCCCACAAGGGATGAACAGAGCAGGGGCTGTACTAAGATTATCTTTTGAGGCCCTTTCCAACTCCTAACATTTTGTGATTCAATGAGGGGACTAATCACTTTACTTGGCCTGCTGAAGGCTTTTTCATGAGATTCCCTAACTGCTGCAACTTCGGAAAGGAACTGCACAATGGATGCTGTACCCCACCGTGCTGCATTGCTGCATGTTTGGGACAAGACACAACAGGGACACAGTGCCACCCAGAAAAACCCTCTCCCACGCCAAAACCATGGGCACTTTGGTTTTGCTATTAGTACTACAATTCCATTAAGGGTTGCTTCTTGCTCAGCCCTGTCAACAAAACATTCCTGTCCAGAAGCATTTCCATGAAAAGTGATATATCTTGGTTCATTATATTGGCCACATCACAGAATCACAGAATGTCAGGGGTAAGGAGGAACCTCAAGAGATCATCCAGTTCAACCCCCCTGCCAGAGCAGAATCATGTAGATCAGGTCACATCAAAATGTGTCCAGGTGGGTTTTGAATGTCTCCAGAGACTCCACAACCTCTCAGGACATGGTGTCATGTAGTGATAGGACAAGGGGCAATGGTTGTAAGCTGGAACATAGGAGGTTCCGCATCAACCTGAGAAGGAACTTCTTCACAGTGAGGGTGACGGAGCACTGGAACAGGCTGCCCAGGGGGGTTGTGGAGTCTCCTTCTCTGGAGATGTTCAAGACCCGACTGGACAGGTTCCTGTGTGACTTGGTTTAGGTGATCCTGCTATTGCAGGCGGATTGGACTAGATGATCTTTCGAGGTCCCTTCCGATCCGTAATGATTCTATGATTCTATGACAGCCTGTGCCAGGGTTCTGTCACCCTCACAAAATTTTTCCTTGTGTTTACACGGAACCTCCTATGTTCCACCTCACAGCAGTTACCCCTTGTCCTATCACTGAATGTCACTGAGCAGAACCTGGCTCCATCCTCCTGACACTCACCTTTTCCATATTGATAAACATGAATGAGGTCAACCCTCAGTTTCCTCTCTCCCAGCTGAAAAGACCCATAAGAAAACATCCTGTGTGTTTTAATTCTGTTTCTCACATTTCAATTCTGCATCACCCCAACACTAGAGGGGGGAAAAAAGAATGCTAGAAAGAAAAACGTAACATAGTCTTGTTCTGCTTAAGTCCAAAAGCTGGATCCTTCAAAGAGGGAGGAAACAAAAAGCTTTTCAGGAGCCTGTAGTGAAAAGGCTGTTTCTCGATTTCCACAAACAAACCATGACACTAGGAAATCCAAACTGATAGGTACAAGACAACAGAAATGAATGCCAGGCATGTAAAAAGTCAGCGTTCTCTTGTTTGCTTGTTGCAGCTTTGCAGTCAATCACTGAACTTGTCTTGTGGAGTAAACAGAATTTTCCCTGTTAAAGCTGCTAGCCAAGTGGATGAATCTCAGTTCCTTTGCCCTGAAGGTACCACTGCAGAAGTATCATGCAGTCTGGACTACTACTGTGGGGGTTTATATTCAATAATGCACGGGAGACTGGAAGAAGAGGACCTATCGTGGTGAACAAGACGGCAAGGAGATCAGTTACAACTTTAGAGAAATCACTACCATCACCCAGTGTTCAGGGACTTCAAGATAACGTAGCTATTCGAATGTGTTTCCAGTTAAGCATCTTCTGAATATAAACAACCAAACACTGTCACAAACACACCAAAGCAGTCCCAAAAGACTCAAGAAGAGTAAGCACAACAAAATTAATAACTGTATTTGTAGTAAGGAATCTGTATCTCCCTCACAAATAGCTCAGTGTATATATTAATTGTAAACAGGGTATTTTGCACTTCAAAGCAATGACAATAACACTATTTTTCAGGTCACAGATGCTCTTGTATCTTCACTGACATGAACTAGGATGATGACACAGAAATACTTCCACCAGCCACAAATTCCCAACTGCAATACACAAGGACCAGACAGTCCCTCTGAAAAAGTAATCCCTTCCTTCTAGTCTGCAGGTTCAACCACTCCCTCTTGCCTTGGAGCTTCTCTATATCCTCATTTGCTATCACTGAGAGATGAGAATTCGTATTGCATTTCAACCAAGAGCATTTAAAGAATAAAAGGCTTTCTCTTGGCAGCAAATATTTGTGGATTTTAGATGACAATTTGTATTTGAAAAGCCCTTTCAACTAAGTAATGGTAACCAGTATTTTGTGTTTGGGTTAGTTAATTAGTTAAGATTATTTTTAGGTTAGTTGTGTATTCCGCATCTGAAAAACCCAGAGCTTCAAAAGCTTCTCTTGCCTTCTCTGCAAGTGCCTCTACATGCAATATAACGTAACAGATTAATTGGGAAATTATGCATAAAGTAGACGATGGATTTGGTTTCCTAACTGAATGCAAAGTACACTCTCATATTTGCTCCGTACACTCAGAACAAGCCAAGAACAATCACTCCATCTCATATACAAAATATTATTGTCCTGGACAGATGCGCTTTTGAAGAGCAGAAAAAAAAAGATCCCTACCTCACCAAGATCTTCTGCACAGCAATGAGTGTATTATGTACTGGCTCACCCTGAGCACCATCACAGCTGAGCTTGTGCGTCATCTACAGAAACAGTAAATAAGCCCTCAGAACCATCTCTTAGGAGTTTCTTTTATGGTTTCTTCAATGAAAATGAATAAAAACTTGGACTCCTCCAGCTGTCTGTGCTCTTTGTGTAGGGAATACAACCAGATATGCTCAAAAATGCCGTTAATCCTCTTGCAGTATACGTGTAACACAGACAATGAACACGCATTTATCTGAGGTTATTGCTTGTACTACTGCTCTTCCACAGGATGGCATCTTCCTGGAAATAATTCCTCTGTATTTGCCTCCCCTCTTCTTTATTAACCTTTTCCAAAACTCTGTTCACAAAACACAGGTGCCTCAAAGCAAAATAGTCTGAAGATTTTTGGATCAAAGAGACAGATCTTCATTACCAAGGACAATAATGGAATGTGATGTATGAAAGAAGATCCTAAGATCTGAAGCAGGAAGCATCTGCATGGCTGAGAGATCACAAAAGCACAAGAGGGACGAGGTCAGTGAAGTCAAGTAGCACAAATGCCTACCTGGGCACACATTCCTCAAAATCAAAATTCAAAGAGAGATAAAGCTCTAGGCAGAGCAATGAAGATGATGAAGGACGTAGAACATCTCCCTTATGAGGAAAGGC
The DNA here is from genome assembly GCA_013400115.1 of Rhinopomastus cyanomelas. Taxonomy (NCBI): domain Eukaryota; kingdom Metazoa; phylum Chordata; class Aves; order Bucerotiformes; family Rhinopomastidae; genus Rhinopomastus; species Rhinopomastus cyanomelas. The sequence goes on along the minus strand of VXBP01000819.1, from coordinate 57,124 downwards.
TGAGGAAGTTGGATCTCTAGAGCTTGGAAAAAAAAGACTGGGAGGTGACCTCATTAATGTTTATAAATATGTGAAGAGTGGGTGTCAGGAGAATGGAGCCAGGTTCTGCTCAGTGTCATCTAGTGATAGGACAAGGGGCAATGGGTATAAGCTGGAACATAGGAGGTTCCACATGAATATGAGAAGGAACGCCTTCACAATGAGGATGCACACTGGAACAGGCTGCTCAGGGAGGGTGTGGAGTCTCTTCTCTGGGATGTTTGAAACTGGCCTAGATATGTTCCTGTGTGACTTGGTCTGGGTGATCCTGCTGTGGTAGGGGGATTACACTAGATGATCTTTCGAGGTCCCTTCCAATCCCTGATGTTCGTGATGATATAATTAGAAGAAAAACATCAACCCAAACAAAACCAACCCACAACATGAGTGGCTGTATTGAAAATACACAAAGTTAAGTGCTGTAGAAGCAGCTCAATAGAATACTGAAAGGCATGATAAGGAAGTATTACATCTATTTCTGTAGTTAGAGGGAATACCTACTTCAAAAGTTTCCATAACACTAGACAGATACTTAGGAAATCAGCCTGGGCTGAGGCCAATGGGATGAGGTTCAAGAAGACCAAGTGTAGGGACATACAATCTGTACCAAATAACCCCTGCAGCTACAGACTGGGGGATGAGTGGCTGCAGAGTAGGCTGACAGAGAGGGACCTGGCAGTACTGGTTGAGAACTGGCTGAACAGGAGCCAGCAGGGTGCCCAGGTGGCCTGGAAGCCCAATGGCATCCTGGCTTGGATCAGCAATAGCGTGGCCAGAAAGGCTAGGAACATTCTTCTCCCCCTGTACTGGGCACTGGTGTGGCCTCCTGTTGAGTACTGGAGGCAGTGCTGGGCCCCTCACTTCAAGAAAGAGATTTGAGGGTCAGGAGTGGGTCCTGAGGAGCAATGAGACTGAGGAAGGGACTGGAGGGAAAGTTTGACAAGGAGAGGCTGAGGGAGCTGGGAGATGTTTAGCTTGGAGAAGAGGAGACTCAGAGAGGACCTTCTCCCTCTCTGTAGTCAGGTGGGGGGTTGGGTTCTTCTTCCAGGCAACCTGTGCCAGGACAAGAGGGCAGGGCCTGAAGCTGCAGGGGAGGGTTAGGTTGGATGTTAGGAAGCCATTCCTCACAAAAATGGTGATCAGACTGTGGAATGAACTGGCCAGGGCAATGGTTAAGCCCCCATCCCTGGAGGGACAGCCTGGCTGTGGCACTGCATTAAAACTGTGTGAAAGCAACACGCACGTAAACTGAAGAAAAACCCCACAGTATCTTCGTGCTGCCTTTTTGTAGAGCAGCACCTTATTGTAACACAGCCCAGACCCAAACAAGAAATACTAGCTGGCAATGCTACAGAATTTACAGCATGGCTATTTAACTGTAGCCTAGTTGAAGAAAATTTAAATTAGCAGATCCAATTAAGTTTGTGAAAAACAGAAATCAAAGACAAGCGCTATACTAATACTTCCTTTTCATGTGTTATTCCAAAAAAACCAAAAAAGAATAACAGGATAATTAAATTAACAGAACATTTGAAGGGAGGTTGAGAGGTCTAAATCTACCCATCTCCAGCTTTGCTCCATTCCCCCTAGTCCTGTCGCTACCTGACATCCTAAAAAACCCCTGCCCAGCTTTTTTGTAGGCCCCCTGCAGATACTGGAAGGCCACAATGAGGTCACCTGGGAGCCTACTCTTCTCCAGACTGAACAGCCCCAACTCTCTCAGTCTGGCCTCATAGGAGAGGAGCTCCAGCCCTCTGATCATCCTCGTGGCCCTCCTCTGCACACACTCCACCATGTCCACAACCTTCTTGTAATAAGGGCTCCAGAACTGGACAGAGTACTGCAGGTGGGGTCTCACCAGAGCAGAGTAGAGGGGGAGAATCACCTCCCTTGACCAGCTGGCCACACTTCTGATGCAGCCCAGGATCAGGTTTGCCTTCTGGGCCACAAGTGCACACTGCTGGCTCGTGTGGAGCTTTTCATCCACAAGCACCCCCAAGTCCTTCACCTCAGGGCTACTCTCCAGCCAGTCACTGCCCAGCCTGTATTTGTGCTTAGGATTGCCTCAACCCAGATGCAGGACCTTACACTTGGTCTAGTTGAACCCCATCAGGTTGGCTTGTGTCTACCTCTCCAGCCTGTCCACATCCCTCTTCCTGGCATCCCTACCCTCCAGCATGTCTGCTGCACCACATAGTTTGGTGGTGTTAGCAAACTTGCTGAGGGTGCACTCAATGCCTCTGTCTATGTCACCAACAAAGATATTGAATAAGACTGGTCCCAGGACTGATCCCTGAGGGACTCCACTTGTCACTGGCCTCCACTTGGACATGGACCCATTGACAGCCACTTAATGGGTACAGCCATCAAGCCAGCTCTTTACCCATCTGGTGGTCCACCCATCAAAGCCATGTTCCACCAGCTCGGAGACCAGAATGTGGTGTGGGACAGTGTCAAAGGCTTTGCTTAGGTCCAGGTAAATGACATCAGTCACCTTCCCCTCATCCATTAATGTTGTGAACTGTTCATAGAAGGCCACCAGGACATCAAGTCCAATCCTCCTACAGGGTGTAGGGAGAGCCTCAGCTAGAACAGGTTGCCCAGAGCCTTGTCCAGCCTCACCTTGAATAGCTTCAGGGACGGAGCCTCAACTCCCTCCCTGGGCACCCTGTTCCAGTGCTTAACCTCCCTCCTGCTAAAGAACCTTTTCCTAACATCCCATTTCAATGTTCCCTTCTCAAATGTTAAACCATTACCCCTTGTCCTACCACTCCAGGCCTTGGTAAACAGTCCCACTCCAGTTTCCTGTAGTCCCTTCAGGGACTGGAAGGTCACTCAAAAAAGGCACTCTAGAACCTTCTCTTCTCCAGGTTGAACTACTCTAGCTCCAAAACATCAGACCAGCCTGCCAGCCAACAGACTGCCTGAAAAGTGCAAGGACTGTCAAGGTCTTCAAGACAGTCCACAAAAATGTGCCTGAAAGAATCATCTGTAAGCTCTAAGGTACAACCTGACTTCAGATTAATTTGATGAAAGTGCAGTAGAGTGAAATCTCAGTCTACCTATAGGATGATTCACACCCACAGCAGAGTCCTGGGTATGGCCCAGGAACACAATGTCCAGGACTTCAAGTTCGCAGTCTTCCACATGCTTGAAGTAGAAACTACATTTGTTAGAAATCACTGCTCTTTCTTTGGCCTTTTTTGAGAAGTCGTCGTGACTGGGCTGCAAACAAAACCTACTCACAGAACCACTGGAGTTGAAAGAGACCTCTAGAAATGCTCTAGTCTGCCCCCTTTCCCGCTAAAGCATGACCACCTAGATCAGGTCATACAGGGCTGCATCCAGGTGGGGTTTGAACATCTCCAGAGCAGGAGACTCCTCAAATCTCCTGGGCAGCCTGTTCCAGGGCTCTCTCACCTACACAGTAAAGAAGTATTTTCTTCATATTTTCCTCATATCTAAATGAAATCTCCTGTGTTCTTGTTTGTGCCCCTTGTCTTGCCAATGGGTACAGTGCTCCTTGCATTGACTCTTCAGATACTTATCAAATTAATACAGTCTCAGTTTTCTATCCAGCCTAAACAGTCACAGCTATCTCAAACTTTCCTCACAGGACAGATGTTCCAGGCTCCCACCAGACCTTCTCCAAAAGGCCAAATGCATGTTTCCCAAGAAAGAGAAAAATAAAACCAATCCTCAGCCTAGTGACTCTTTTCCGCCTTGTTTGCCTACAGCTGACACGATGAAACCTAAGCTCTTGTTTCCACATTCCTTTCCCAACTCAGGTGTGACCCAGCCAGTTCGCAGCTCTGCTGCAGCTGTGATGCCCTGAAGCCACTGCCCAGAGGCAATTAAAAGTGAAGAAAAAGCACAAGCACCTGGGGAAATATTGGGCAATGAGGAAGGTAATGGAAGAATCACAAAAGCTAAGTCTGCAGATGATGATCAGCACAGCGGCTCTTGGGCTACAGGCATCTCTTTACCTTGATTTATCAAGAGTTAGCTCTCCAATGAGCTCTGCAGCCACCAACTGCACTCCACACTTGTTGAAGTAAGATCTAAGATGTACTTGAACAGATCTAAGAATCTGTTGCTTTTAATACAACTCAAGCATGATGCTGCATTTCAGTAAGCTATTTAAAAATGCTCGGAAAGAAAGGATCATCAAGGGCTTGGGGTTTGCAACTTTAAGTAATGGGGATTCATACAAGCTGCCCCTCTGCCATCTTAGACAATACTGATGCTAATGTAAAATATTATGTAAAAGATGTATGTATGATTACTGGAACACAGTATCTTAAAATATAATCTATAAGAAAGTGAGGAACAAACCAATCAGTTCAATAAATTCCATGTTCTTCTCAAAACTCTGTTTTGATTAATACGGCCAATAGAGTTTGGCTAGAACAAAGCATTAATTCCTGTTTGGAAAATGGACAGTCTTGGGAGAAATAAGGATGAACATACACGTTCTGAGCCCTGTTCACAGTAAGAATGTACTTCTTGAGAACAAAACACAGCCTTTTAGGAGAAGACTAGGTACAGATTTTTCCATTACTCTCTATCTCTTGCTAGTCGCAGGTTTACAAACTACTGACACGAAGCATTTCTTTGTGAAGTTATGCAGACATCATCTAAGGCTCAGCTAACTGCTAACACAAATTCTTTCAGCTCTTTCCTTCAACAAAATTATGTTTCCAACAGTCTCCCAGAGGATCCTTTGAGAAAACTTCAGAACTTCTGAACCATTCCAGCAGGGGGTTGGACTAGATAATTTTTTGAGGTCCCTTCCAACCCCTGACATTCTGTGATTCTGTGATGAGTTATGACTAGAGAAAATCGGCTTTAAGCCGTATTTTAATTAATTAAACTGTAAGCAGAAAAAAGAGTAGTCAGAGACCCATGTTATTTTATCTGACTTTTCCTATATGGACTGTGAAAGCACCCTGTGAAGCAACACTACCAAACATGCTCAGATACTCAAATTTTACAATAGCCACACAAGACAGGCACATCAGGAGCTGAAGGAAATGTTCCACATAGTCACTCCTTCAGTCATACAACTGTGGAAACACAGGTTGGAAGGGACCTCTGGAGAACCTCTAGTTCAACCCCCCTGCCAGAGTTCCTAGAGCAGCAGTAGCTTTTCCTAAGTTCTGCTTTATTGCTGTTATTATTATGATCTGAACTGTACTTTTAGTATCTGTGTTCTATTTCTTTCCATCTATAATGTGAATTGCATGATCTGAAGATAATTTTTATTTATTATCCTAACAATATTTATTAGCCTAACAATTATGAGGCTTCAGAGGGGGTGGTGGTGGTGTTGATTTTCTTTTAAATGAACAACCTAGCACAAAGAGAGCCAACATCTTCCACCGAGGTTCTCGGCAGTTACCACGTTAGAGGTCTTCACTAAAAGTAAATCAATTAACATGGTTGCTATTGAAATAAGAGTTTGGAACCAACCCCATTTTGCTCATTAGAAGTTGCTAACTGCTTTCATGTTGGGTCATAGTCTGGACATGATGATCTTAGAGGTCTTTTTCAGCCTCAATAATCCTGCAATTCGTGAAGTCTTTGCTCTGTACTACTGCAGGCTGAAAGGGGAGAGACTAGAAAAAAACAGTTTGTTTTGCTGTCGTTTCAGTTTTTTAAAGCGGCTTCTGAAGAAGTTCTAAACGCAAAGTAAGCCAGGCTGGATCGTCTTTACATTTCTACACAGAAGTCTGACTCGCAAGTGCTAGAATAACACACCACACCGCAGATCTTAAGGGCTCAGGAGATAAAAGGAGCAATCGGTACCTACGCTGCGATGTAGCATAACTGAGCAATATTTTCCGTGTCACTCTATAAACTGAAGTTGCCTGAACAGTCTTCCTAGAAAGATTGCAAATTGAGGTCACTTGTCAGTGACACACCTGAGTTTTAATACACGTTTTCTGCATCGGTGCCTGAGACCGAGACAAAAGCAGCCTGTTAAATGTCTGTAGTTCAGAAAAAAAATACAACCAACCCTCCAAAATGGGAAAGTTTTAAAAATTTGTGCTTAACCTGGTGAACCTGTGAAAAACCCCAAGGTAAATGCAACTGTATCACCACCTACTGGGCACTGATCAGGAGGAGCTTATTGCTGGAGCAGTTGAGAAGAATCAAAGGTGACATTTTATGACGAAGTTTGTTGACAGTCTTTAAGATAATGGATTAGGATGTGCAGTTTATATCAGCATCAACCAGTTATGATATGGAACTGCAGTAAAAAAAAAACACTGATATTTTGAAAAGGCAATATTGAGAGTGAAATTAAAGGGATTACAATCATTTGGCTCACTTACAGACCCAAAGCACTTCCCAGTATTCGAACTGAAAACAGTTGAGCTGCACCCGAAGCTCTGTGCCATCAAACTGCATCCAGAACATCTGCTAAAACTTCCAAATGCTGCCTAAGCTCCAGGAGCTGCCCCATGCCTTTGGAAATTTGTTTTCACAGGGAATACACAGTATTACAAACCAAAATAGCCCCACACAAGGAAAACACTGAGTGGCCTCACCAAGTCACTCCCAGGGTACTGTGCTGGTGTCACTCTCAATTTCTAGAAACAAAAGAGGGAGGAAAGTAATCCCCCTCATCCAGTTTTTCAAATCCAAAGGGACACCATGGACAAAAGTATTCAAGAATTTACAAACCAACATCTGTAAACAGTCCAGGGAACCATCCCTTACGGCATAGTCATTAGGTTTTTCAACAATACAGTACTAACTTAACAAGCACTCATCTGGTCATTGTCTCCGAGACCCCAAAAAACCCCCTATACTTTCATGGCCCGAGATCTTAAACTAAAATTACTCACAAAAGAGGATCTCCTTATGGAGTAATTCTGAGGGCAGTAGTTCTATGAGGGCACGGGTTTGGCTGGATGTTAGGAAACCCTCCACCGTAGAAAGGGTGATCAGACTCTGGAAAGGACAGGCCAGGGCAGTGGTGGAGTCCCCATTCCTGGACCTGTTGAAGAACAGCCTGGCTGTGGCCCTTAGTGCCCTGGTGTGGCCGCTGTGGTGATGTTAGCTCATGGACTGGGCTGGATTAGCTCAGAGGGCTTTTCCAACCTCAATAATTCACAGAGTCACAGAACACTAGGGATTTTAAGGGACCTCAAAATATCATCCAGTCCAATCCCCCTGCTAGAGCAGGATCACCTACACCAAGTCACATAGGAACACATCCAGGCAGGTCTTAAACGTCTCCAGTGAGGGAGACTCCACAACCGCCCTGGAAAGCCTGTTCCAGTCCTCTGTCACCCTCACCATGAGGGTTCCTTCTCATATTTACGTTGCACCTCCTATGTTCCACCTTACAACCATTGCCCCATGTCCTATCACTAGATGACACTGAGAAGAGCCTGGCTCCATCCTCCTGACAACCACCCCTCACATATTTATAGACATTAATGAGGTCACCGTTCAGTCTCCTCCAAGCTAAAGAGACCCAGCTCCCTCAGCCTCTTTTCATAGAGGAGGTGTTCCATCTCCTTCACCATCCTCATTGCCCTACTCTGGACTCTCTCCAGCAGCTCCACAACCCTCTTGAACTGAGGAGCCCAGAACTGGACACAATACTTCAGATGTGGTCTGAGCAGGGCAGAGTAGAGAGGGAGAAGAACCTCTCTTGATCTGCTAACCACCCCTCTTCTGATCCACCCCAGGATCACAAGGGCACACTGCTAGCTCACGGTCATCCTGCTGTCCACCAGGACCCCCAGGTCCCTTTCTCCTACACTGCTCTCCAGCAGTTCAGTCCCCAGCCTATACTGGTACCTGGGGTTGTTCTTGCCCAGATGACAGACTCTACACTTACTTTTGTTATACCTCATTACATTTCTCTCAGCCCAGCTCTCTTGCCTGTCCAGGTCTTGCTGAATGGCAGCGCAGTCTGCAGGGGTGTTGGCGACACCACTCAGCTTTGTGTCATCAGCAAACTTGCTGACAGTGCACCCTAATCCCTCATCCAAGTCATCAGTGAAGAGTTAATCAGTGAATCAGTCTATAGTTACCCGGGTCCTCCTTCTTACCCTTTTTGAAGATTGGGATAACGTTTGCTATCTTCCAGTCTCTAGGCACCTCTCCTGATCCTCATGACTTAGAAAAGATGATGGAGAGTGGCTTAGCAATGACTTCTGCCATCTCCCTTAGTACGCACAGGTGCATCCCATCTGGGTCCATGGATTTGTGCACATCCAGTTTGCTCAACTTATCCCTAACCCAGTCCTCATCAGCCAAGGCAGGCTCCTCTGTTGCCTCGACTTCCTCTGGAGTCTCAGCAGTCTGGGGCTTGATATTGAGACAGCCCCCAGAAGTATAGACAGAGGCAAAGAAAATGTTCAGTACCTCTGCTTTCTCTGTATCCTCTGTCTCCAGGGCACCCATCTTATTCACCAGGGGGCCCCCCGTTGCCTCTAGGTTTAGTTCTACCTGCAATGTATTTGAAGAAGCCCTTTTTGTTGCTCTTGATCTCCCTTGTTGGGATGCTCTTGTCTTGCGCTTCAAGAAAGTGGTCTTTGAATGTTAACCAGCTATCCTGAGCTCCTTTACCTGCCAGTACCGTGTCCCGTGGGATTTCCCCTAGCAATTGCTTGAAAAGGCCAGAGTTGGCCCTCCTGAAGTCCAGGGTTGTGGTTCTGCTAGCTATTCGGCTCCTACCACATGAGACCCTGAACTCCATCATGTCGTGGTCACTGCAACCAGGAGGGTTTTAAATGTCTCCAGAGAAGGAGACTCCACAACCTCCCTGGGCAACCCATTCCAATTCTGTGTTACTGTAAATAGCTGGTCCACAAAAAAAACCCCAAAACCAGTAACACAACACATACAAACCTTTCATTTGTTACTAAGAGGTTGGGCAAAAAGAATGTGAAAAATGTGCCAGCATTCTCATTTCAAAAAGAAAAGAGGCACTCTTGGTATTTATGACTTTAAGGATTTTGGTTTTGCTTTTTTTTTTTTTTGTTCTATTTACATGCAAACCTTACTGCCTGAGAAATATGCAAGGAGAACTGAGCTTGCTTTGGTGACCTGAGTGAGCAGAGCAGGGGGAAGGATGGCTTCTGACAGTACTATTTGAATACTAATCACAATTAGGAGGAAGATGACTGCATCTTTACCCAGTGGGAGGATTCCTAACTGCAGGCATGGTGTGTGATTAGCAGCTGTGAAATACCAGCAGTGCTCAGTTCCGGAAATATAAAAAAGAATTGTCTTAAATGTAAATTTCAATTAGGGTAACCAAAGCAAGGAGCCTCTGTCGTGGAATTTAAACATGACTTTACTGTAAATATTGCCAACTCTGCTGGAAAAAGAGGCAGGACTGGAGCTGGCCATCGACAGCAGGTTTTAGAGACACCGAATAGGAGACATGGGTAGGTGATACAGGAGATCTCTACTGCTTAATTGGAAGTGCAATTTGCCCTCCAAACAAGTCATGAAAAATAGCTTGGCTATAAACAGGAGTGTAGCACAAACTGCACACAGATCTGAAAAGCTAAAAGGAAGCAATAGCTGTTGTTTGAGCTTAAAATTGTCTTGAGGAGAGATCTTGGTCTGTGCAGAGCAAAAGGAAGATGGGGGAAGTAAGATAAAAGGTTAAGTAGCATCACTGTGCTGTCCTTGCTGTACCCTTCCTGGTTCTCATCTTGGGGGAGAGGGTGCAGAGAGGCAGATCAAGTTCACCAGACTAATTTTCATGCAAAAGCAATAACCATGTGGAACAGGAAACCATAACAAAATTAAAAAAGGACATTAAAGAACAGAAGCATTTCTAAACTAGAGTCTCACTCACTGCAGTATGAACCTAACAGGTATATAACAGGGAATTTAACAACCTGCTTCTTCCCTTGTAAGCCCCAAAACCACTTGGCACCAAATAGCAGATGTACTTGGTAACTTCATGTATATACAGAACAGAGTGCTTTGAATGAGACATATTGTCTTAAAATATGTATCAAAGTTTCTTAGAAGCTACAGGGCGTGAAATTGCAATGGGAGTATTTGAAAGCAGAATGTGGTACCAGAGAACACCTAGTTTTTCTAAACAGGGAAATGACTGTTTGAAAGGAATCATCAAGTTGTAAGATTAAACTCTTTCTGATCTAATGTAAAGGATTACGTAAAATCTGAATAATTTCCCATTGTAATTAGATAAATGGCATAATCAGGTCGATTAAGGCTGTCTATACAGCTAGAGTACACATCCCTCTTCTCTCGAGAAAGAGAAATAAGAACACTCTTCCACTGAGAAACACTGGTTAGTGAAAGCCATGGGCTGTTCAACACACATTTGCCATTAAAGAGTTTTAAATTGGTCTGAAAAAGTGTTTTCAAAAAGCTCTGATTTATCTTCCTTACATTTAATGAACCTCTTTCCTTTCCAACCCCCATTTCTAACCAGCACTGTGTTCACACCCACATGTGCAAGCAGGCAGAAATCACAACCAGCAGCTACAGGTTACTGCTTCAAGAGGACACGGCCTTGTTGCTTGCTTCTCATTTATCAGCACGTCTGGCTCATTTCAGTAAGGAACAAGCAAGCAATAGTGGGAACAACAACAGATGAAGACCATCCTCTTAGCTGTCACCCTGACCAATTCCAATTTCCACTCAGCTCTTGCCAGCTGGAATATTCTCATCTTCCCCAGGTACTTCTTCAGAAATACAAATGCCAGATCCTTCTCTGAGCTGCCTGCAGGAGTGTTTCCATCCTCAGCAGCTTTAGAGAAGAAAAGCAGTGAAAGAAGAAAGCAGTAGGCACATCAGTTACAGCCATAGATGACATCACATATGCTATATTCTTCTATAGCCATCATAGAGTCATAGAATCACTCAGGTTGGAAAAGACCATTGGGATCATGACAGCATGTGGTTTTTTCCCAGTAAAATTCTGAAAAAAATAAAATCAAATTAAAACCCCCCCCCAAAGTCTATCAGCCTCTACACTTTAAGGACTTGGTGCTGCTACCATTCCCTATGAATATCCATGTATCTGACTCCAGGCTATTCCTTTCACAATCAGGGAAAGTTCTCTGATGAAATCACCGTGCGAAGAGTGCAGTTGTATGCAACAATTTTTCACGTGAAAATCAAACTCCAGAAGCAATAAGCAAGGAAGTCTTTCTGTTCCTCTAACGAATAAAATATTTAATTTCATTTCAAAAAAGTGAAGACTCCAAACAGAAAAGGTAGTAATTTATCACAAATGCTGAGATGCAAGAGAAGAAACATACTGTGATTTTCATGAGCACTACCCAAAGTATAGTTGGAACAAGACAGTGTGCTGGGACACAGAAGGCATTGAAATATACCTTATGCCATTAAAGACTGAGAAGATCTGTGCTTTCAAAGTCTCTGCGGATGGGGCCTCAACTACCTCCCTGGGTAATCTGTTCCAATGTTCAACCACCGTCCTGCTAAAGAACTTCTACCTAACAGCTCATTTCAATCTGCTCTTTTCTAACTATAGAATGATAGAATGGTCCAGGTCAGAAGACAAGCTCCAAATCCCCCTGCAGGGACCAGGGACAGCCTCAAACAGATCAGGTTGCCAAGAGCTTTGTCCAGCCTCACCTTGAATAGCTCCAGAGATGGGGCCTCAGCTCCCTCACTGGGCAACCTGTTCCAGTGATCAACCCTCTTCCTGCTTAAGAACTTCTCCCTAACAGCCCATTTCAATCTGCCCTTCTCTAATGTGAAACCATTGCCTCATGTCCTATCACTCCAGCCCTTTGCAAACAACTCCTCTGCAGCATTCTTGTAGCCCTCTTCAGAGGCTGGAAGGTTGTTATCAGGTCCACCCCAGAGCCTTCTCTTCTCCAGGCTGAACAACAGCCTCCTCTGGACCCCCTCCATCAGTTCCATGTCCTTCCTGTTATTGGGCTCCATAGCTGGATGTAGGACTCCGGTGAGGTCTCACCAGGGCAGAGCAGAGGGACAGAATCACTTCATAAGACATATCCAGTTATATCTGCACTGTGTGAATGTGAATGTTCAGTTTGCTTGTCAACATTAGACACAGATATCAAAAGCAATAACAGAGTTACTTTGAGAGCAATTCCTTGTCTTGAGTACAATCAGTGGAATGATTCACTGCAGTGTAATAGCTTTGAAACACTCATGGGGCCACTCGCTTACACTAGACTTATCTGCTAAAGAGCAGAAAACCCCAATCTTTTCCTTCTTCCCAAAAGTCTTAAAAGCCATCGGGATAATAATGCAGGCTTGCAAGGATGAGAGGACTTACCACAGAAGAAACTGCATTGCACAGTATCTAAGATTATTAAATCAGCAATATTAAAGTATGCTAATACTTTATGCTAATAATAGTAATGTAAATTATCTGAACCAAAAACTCTTCATCCCTTCTCTACAATTATGTATGAAATCCTACTACTATTATTATTGTGAGAAGAAAGCTTGGTTTTTGTTTTCTAGTTGGCCTCTCAATAACTTCATAGAATCATCAAAGCTGGAAAAGACCTTCAAGATCATCAAGTCCAACCATCTGCCCTATAGCCCTGAACCAATAACCTATTTCCCAAAACACCCCGGCTGCCCATTTTTTTAACACCTCCAGGGATGGTGCCTCCACCCCCTTCCTTGTGCAGCCTGTTCCAAGGCTTCCTCATTTTTTCTGGGAAGACGTTTATCCTAAGATCCAATCTGAACCTCCCCTGGCACCTCTTGATCCCATTTCCTCTTGTCCTATCGCTAGTTATTAGGGAGAAGAGGCCAACCCCTGCCTTGCTACAACCTCCCTTCAGGTGTTTGTAGAGAGAGCAGTGAGGTCTCCCCTCAGCTTCCTGTTCTCCAGTCTGAACAGCTCCCTCAGCCTCTCCACATCAGCCTTGTTCTCCAGACCCCTAACCAGCCCAGTTGCCCTCTTCTGCCCCTTCCTGGCACCCTCCATGTCCTTCCTGTACTGCAGTGCCCAAACTTCCCCCAGTACTTGAGGTACAGTCTCACGGGGACTGAGTATAGGGGCAAGATGGCCTCCTTGGTAGCACCATCTTGTCTACATGTATGTTATAGAAATCAGTGACTGAATGTGACTAGTTACATCTTATCCAGAAATGTACATCGAGTGTTTTGGCACATAGGAAAAAACGTGCTCTTTCACTGACTTTTCCTTTCCCATTAGCCTGTACTCATTCCTATACATTCTCAAACCCACGAAAGCACTACAAAATCATGGTGCTGTATTTTAAGGAATTATGTTTACTTAAAGACACTTCAGTGCTAGTAAGTGAGAAAAATGTGAATAATAATTTCAAGAAACAGCAGACAGTCGTATTGAAGAGCAGCATAGGAGAAAGGGACCTGGGAGTCCTGGTGGCCAGCAGGATGACCATGAGCCAGCAGCAATGGGCCCTTGTGGCCGAGAAGGCCAATGGCATGTTGGGGTGGATCAGAAGACGGGGTGGTTAGCCAATCAAGAGAGGTTCTCTTCCCAACTCTACTCTGCCCTGGTGAGACTACATCTGTAATATTGTGTCCAGTTCTGGGCCCCTCACTTCCAGGAGGTTACAGAACTGCTTGAGAGTCCAGTGCAGAGCCACAAAGATGATGAAGGGAGTGGGGCATGTCACTGATAAGGAAAGGCTGAGGGAGCTGGGTCTCTTTAGGTTTGAGAAAAGGAGACTGAGGGATGACCTAATTTATATTTATCGATATGGAAAGGGCAGATGTCAGGAGGATGGAGCCAGGCTCTGCTCAGTGGCATCCAATGATAGGACAAGGGGCAGTGGGTATAAGTTGGAACACAGGAGGCTCATATAAATATGAGAAGGTACTTTTTCACAGTGGGGGCAACAGAGCCCTGGAATAGGCTGCCCAGGGGGCTTGTGGAGTCTCCTCCTCTGAAGACATTTAAAACCTGCCTGAATATATTCCTGTGCAACTTGATCTAGGGGATCCTGCTGTGGTGGGAGGATTGGCCTGGATGATCTTTTGAGGTTCCTTTCAATCCCTAATGTTCTGTGAGCCCGTGAAATTGCTTCGAAAGCCTATTCTACAGAACAACAAATGTTATCCTACTTTCTGCAATCCATATTTTGCAAGAAATACAGTTTATCCTGGAATTTTATGAACATTATTAGTACATGCAGAATGTACACACACAATTCAGCCCTCCTCTTTGCCAAGTGTCTGCTGCAAAATATGACCAATTTATTCCTGGCAAGCGTAACATAAAACCAATACCAGTAATAAAGCTCTCCATTCAAATACAAAGAGCACTCCAGTTACAACATACTTGTGTGTTGTACAAGTATGTTGTAAGGGCAAGAGGTCCAAGCACCAGAAGATGGAATTGTTAGAAGGCCTGAGTAATCACATTGCATTAAACAGTCAAGAAAAGTAGTAAGCACATCACACTTTTCAAGAGAGAGATCAGGACAATAATCAATGGGTTTCTACTTTTCCCAATTCCTTGGAGAAGCTGTTCTCTGTTAACAGCATGAGTGATCACAGATGTTTAAACACAGTCAGGGTGTATGTAAAAGGAAAATTCAACTCAATATATCCAAAGAGCATCTTTTCCTAAATGTTAGATATATTTTGAGAAATAACCATCACATATCTCTTAAGTCGCAGCCGCTCGGGCAGCCAGCAACAAAGCAGCCATTAAGCCATTCACTCGCTCACTCCTACCCTCTACTGGTGGGATGGAGACGAGAAAAATCTAACAAAATGCTCAAGGGTGACAAAAGGATGGGGAGGGCTCCCTCACCACCGGTTATGTTCACAAGCTTGACATGAGAAAACAACAAAATTTAAACAGCAATTTAACAATCGAATTTAAACAACCATTTTAAATATTGAATCAGAGAATGAGTTACAACTAGATCTTACAAATACATTCCCCTACCCCTCCTTTCTTCCCAGGCTCAGCTCTGTTCCAAATTCCTCTTCCTCCTCCCTACTAGAGGTGCAGGAGGATGGTGTTGTGGGCAGTTTGTCAGATGCTGTTTCTGCTCCTCCTTCCTCCTCAGAGTCCTCCAGAACTACTCCAGCATGAATCCATCCCACAGCACTGTAGCTTCTCATGAACTGCCCCAGTGTCAGTCCGTATGTATCTATTAAGTCTACATATATTGTCTATATATATTTTTTCTAGATAAAGTCTACATATACATAGGAAGTTTAATGCTTAGAAAGCACTAGAGTACTCAAAGTCATCTGATTTCAGTCAATAGATGTATTTCAAACCTGTTATAAACGCTTGTTTCAGTTACCCGCAGACAAGAGCAAAGACACACGCACGTCATACATACACTGAACATTTCTTTTCCACTGCTCACAGTAACACAGTCAACACATTCAGTTAAACTGCATTCAAAACAGAACACACTGCTCCACAACTCAGCATGAACTGCATGGCTTCCCTGTCATTTTCATGAGAGAATCATCCCAGTATGGGCAACTCCCACCTAGCTTCCAGTAGCCAGCACAGAGCCAAGTGCAGTGCAGCTCTCCTCACAGCACTGCTCTGGGGGAAGCAAATGCATTCATCCGACCCAGGTCTCATTTGCTGTTTATTCACAGCTTTTATTCTTCTTTCTCCCCCTCATCCACCTCCTCCAGTATGACTTGTATTTGCAGTCTTCCTATCCCTTTCATATTTATTTCCCATTGCTTCATGTTCTTCTGCTTTTGTTTAGTCTGAATCCTTGCACAGCTCTCTTCAATATGAAGAAAAAAATACCAGATCCTTTTCAAAAATTGCAGCTTCCAGACAAAAAAAACCAAAAAAGGAGTTTAGATCCTAACTAACAGAAATGAAGACCCTGCTGCAAAGCAAGACCCTGGCAAAACCAGGATGGACACCCAGGACTGGCAATAGCCTGCACAGACCACAGTGCTTTTTGTCAATTCGCTGTCAAAATCATGAGAAACCTACTGGAGTACTGAAATGTTGCATTGCCTCACAAACCTGCTCCCAGACACTGAGGAACCGGTCTGGTCTTTGCACAGAACTGTTCCTGAAGCTCTGCCTTATGTAACACACCCAGGCAATATTCCCACATTCATACTGCTGGAGGCCTCATCACTTTTTGATAGTTAAAGGTACCATTAATCCCCTCCAGCTAGTCAGGGAGAAATGGTACAGCACTGCAGTAATTCCACCTGGCTTTTCCTTCAAGATGCAGTAAATGGTTATACAGATCCCCCAGAGTTTGGTTTCAGGGAGATTGATCCGACATCTTTCAGTTCCTTTTGACATTGTGAAAGAACAGTGAGAAGGCACAAGAGGAGATGCCAGCATGATGGTAGAAACTCTCTATATACCTCAGCTGGACAGCTAATGCCAAAAAAAAAAAAAACAGTGGAAGGAAGAAAAGGAGCTCTTTAAAACACAGTGTAGACAAAGCAATTCTGACAAAACAAAGGAAAACTGCTTTTAAAGATCGTTTGAAAGAATCCTCCTTCCTGTTGAAAACACACAGTATCCTTTCCAGCTAACACACACAGTCTCTCAGATGATCTCACTCTTCACAAAGCTGACATGAATAACTAGCACCACTCATCATAGTCTCCTAACCTCTAGCTGCTAGAGATTTCACTATGCTCTCACTCCAGGACTGGACAAGTATGATTCTGAAGAAACACAGAACAGCTCTAAAGGTTTATCTTATCACAAGATGCAACTGTGAATTCATCGATTCTGGTTTTCCCTTCAGCTTAACTACTTCCAGCTCTCACCTCCACTCATCGGAAAAGCTAATGAATCACACTTGAGCTGCAGTAAAGATCTCTTCCAGTTCAGTTAGGGCAATCATTAAATGCTAAGGAACTGCAGACACTGCCCTTCCACAATCCAGCTGACCTAGCTGAAGAAGAAAATATTGCCCAAGAATAAAAGGCAAAACAGGTTCTCTCCTCCTCTGTTATTGAAAAGAATGAACCTCCTGCAGCAATATCCTGTCTGCCCCAGTGCCTCCAATACATGGAGTCCAGAGAGTGCACAGTGGGTTTGGCACCATTTTTGGAACAGTACTGAACATGAAGGTCTTAACTAGCTGGTTACAACCTGTATTTCTGAAACTTTTCCTTCCACACAAATTAATCTTTTCAAGAAATGTTTCTGGGGTTGGTATTAGAGTGTTTACAAAAAAAATGTTTGCTGGATTTCCCCAAAATAAATACAAAAATCTGTTAATAAAGATACTTTTATCAACCTTTATAGCCTTACTGACATACCTAAGCCAGCTCTGGATATAAGTGTATCCTGAGTAATGCAGAAATAAGTATAGGAAAATAAGTATAGGGTATTGGAATAAATTCCTTCCAAATATGGAAAAAAAAAGGAACCCTTTCTCAGGCAAATAATCTATACTGACTCCATGATCCAGAATCAGAAAAATGTCACTCAGCTACCACTCTCAAACAACAAGGAAAGCATTCATTAGCTGGACTCACTATTACCACGAAGCAGTTCATTAAGGATGCTGGTTTCTTTGTTCCAACAGGAAACTGTTTATAATTCTGCTGGACGTGCTCAGGCTTCCCTTTCACTAGGGCTGGTAATGAAAGAAACTTCCAGATAATGAAAGCCAAACATCTGGCACATTCAGAGAACACTTGCATCCTAATGATGGTGGGAGAAGTAATATCTCTCATTAGTTCATTTCATAACAACCATGTAGGTTGTATGGTGAGCCAGTAAGTAGAAAAACCTTTCTTTGCCCACCCCCAACCCCCCACAAAGGACTCAGATTTGTTTCATTTTCTGTGCAGACCTACTGACAGCCCAGATGATGGTGAACTAGAAACCAACTACATCAGCACTGCTACTACTTGCTAATACTGTGTTATCACAAGTCACATTTCTCAGGGGTTAGGTGTAAATGTTTGCCCTAAGAAACAAACCAGAAGCCTGACTTCTGACCCAAGAGCCACTTCATATACTTACAGACTGGCTCAGGTTGGAAGGGACCTCAAATCATCTACTCCAACCTCTCTGCCACAGGCAGCAACGCCTCTCACTAGACCAGGTTGCTCAATGCACTATCCAGCCTGGCCTTGAACACCTCCAGGGAGAAGGCAGCCACAACTTCTCCAAGCAATCAACTAGAGTCTCTCCAGCCTTGCACTAAAGAACCTCTTCCTAAGATCCAGTCTGAACGTATTTTTCTTCAGTATAAAACCATTTGCTCTCAGTTCCTGCTTGTGAAAAGCCTTACTTCAGCCTTTCTGCAGGTTCTGTGCTAGAAGAAAGCTTCAAATCACGCAAAGCAAGAGTTAGATCCTTGCTTGTGCTACCAGCAAGGCTTAAGTTTCACACATGTGCATGAACCATGGCAGAGTGTACGGCAACTACCTGGCCCTCAGAAAACACCTACTGCTCTCCCAAACGTGGCTGACAATGCTGTGAAATTTGATAGTCTGGCGTCTAGGTCAGGCATGACTGCGTCTAGGGCAGAAGCAAGGACAGCAGGTGCCCCAGGAGGCACTGAAGACAGTCTAAATGGGACACTGAACGCAACTTGCAGAAAACAGGTGGGACTAGCCAGGGCTCACAACTCACTGTGATGCTGCAGCTCACAAGGATCCCTCACGAATATCCTTTTGCCCAGAGGACCAAAGCCAGTCTTCGTCAGCAAAGCTATCGAAACCCAAACCAGGATTGAAAAGTAGTGCTGCTGAAGAGAGGTTCACACAGAGGCTGACAACACACCCGCAACACAGTGCTCACCAAGATGAACAATCCCACATTGAGGAAGGTCACCTTGCATGAGTGGGAGGAGGTCCTGATGGGAAGAACAAGCAGTGAAAAGTGTCCCTCAGTTTAAGGACTACCAGCAGACACTGCTGCTATGCAGAGTCTCAGAAAACATGGTGCTAGCTTGGATTTGCTGAGAGGCAGCCACCTGCATAAGCCTTCTGAAAAAAAGACCATGTGAACAAGGAATGTGAGGGCTTTCTCCCACTGCTAGCTAACAGAGAACAAGAACAACAGGGACAGGAACTGCAGAGGTTCACCTGACAGCAAAAGACTATGTATCTCTGGGGCCTCTTTACTGACTTCTCACATCATGTGGAGAACCTGGAATTTGCCACGGATCCTTCTGAAGGTCCCAGCCATAACACGTCAGCTCTGGCAACAATTCCAGGCACAGGCTAGAGAATAAGCCATCCACACACAGAGTGTCTCACAGAACCCACTGAACCACTCCACTGAGAGTGGTTGTACAACTGTAAGACCCCCAGGCAGGCAGCATTCCAGTTAATGCTACACTGCTCTGACCATCTGGATTTAAGAGTGGGCCCAAAAAACATTCAGTTTTTTGAATGGCAGTTTTATATCACATAGAGGCGGCAAAACACCTTTGAACTGGGGTGAAAGCTGTTTAACCAGAGACATCTCCAAGTTATGCTACATGGAAATGTTCGGCATTGAGCTCAGCCAAGGTGAGTAGGGAAAAACAAGCTGTTTCAAAAGATAAGCAACAGGTCCACCCATGGGATGGTTCACGTTGCATTCTCAGGTCTCTGATGTTGATCCAAGGCCAAAACAGTGTGAGGCCTTGGATCAAGCAATCATCTTTCTTTGGAGAGCTCCGGAAGCAGCAGCAGCAGCTGCCTTGAGCGATGTCAGTGACTCACCAGGTGAAACAAACGCAGTAACCATGGTCTACTGCAGCTCATAAACTGCAGTGCGAACTCCACTTCCCAGCTGGTGCCTGGGAAATCTGGTAGATTCTGAGCTATTAAATTTTAAGCAACAGGGCTATCGTGTCTTATCCTGCTTTCTGCCTTCACAGAAAGCATTGCTTATGGTGTGCTCAGCACTGAAGTAAATCAGAGCCATGCAGGAAAAAAAGCAGGAATCAAGGTTAAGAAGAAGCACATCTCTGAGCGGACACACATGGGACATGCCAGTATGCTTCTGGGGGCATTTCAAGCAGTGTGTGTAGCACAGAGATTCCTGTGCAAAAGTAACACCAAGGCCCACCTTAGCTATTTGAACAAATTGGACACTGCATAAGATGGAAGGGGCACAAAAGTACAAACTCAAGGTGGCTGTAGTGCTCCAGCAGAAGTAGATAAGGGCATTTACATGTCAAATTCATATCAAGTGAGCACAAAGTCCATTAGACCTGAAAAAGAAAAGGTTGTCAGTGTGACCAATGACATTATTTCATTGGTGTCCCCTCTTTCTCACACATATTAGTTTTCCGTAAAGTGTTACAGAGGGCATCTCACCTGTCCAGGCCTCAAACATTCATAAATTGGGCAAGCATCAGCTCTTACATTCTGCTTACAACAGACAAGTCTTCTACATCCGTGCAAACGGAAAGGGCGAATCAATCCAACAATGCTTGAGAAGTCTAGTAGCTATATTCTAGGCCCACTATGAAGAGTCAACTGCACCAGACGCAACAGTGGCCTCTTTACTACATATTTAGTTCAGAACTGCAGAAACAGAGACCAGATATTGTCTAGCTTATTTCCTAGAAGGAAATAAGTGGTAACACATCTGTTTTTGTGGCTGCAAAACAGGAACTGTAAGATAGCCAACCAGATCTCTCAGAAAAAAACAACCCTGAAAAGCTATGAACTGATTTACAAAGGATGTAGCTCAGCACAATGTTGGGAGTTTATCTGGTTAGCATTGATTCCAAAGGTGCAGCACTACTCTCCCTGGCATGCATCAAAGCTTGCAGAAAACGGAACTGAAGACATGGAAGTGGGGCTGAATATAGACCTCTCACTAACACACAGTGTTTCCAAAGCAAATGCTCAGAAGGTGGAGCAGGGAGCTTCTAAAATACAGTTCTCAAAGCATCAAGTGTGCTACAAACTCGTTACTCGTTTAAAGGCAGGATACCTTTAAAAAAGTGTGAATGTACCCTGACAAATTAAAATTAAATGTTGGTTCTTTATGAATTAAGGATGCAAATTTATGGACAAAGACCAGCTCTGTCTCACATCGTCAGCTTCTGACCTGTAGTGTCAAACAGCAGCTGTTTTATTTGGCTGTTCCTTGATCTGTGAGAGCTGTGATTATGACTGTACTCAAGGTGGGAGTACAGTGACTTCTCAAATTATTCCTGTCTGATAACTTGTAATCAAAGTCCACTTGCCCACAACCAGCACCACAGCAGCTCCACCATGTATTTTCACAACTCTAAACCATAAAAGCACTTTGCAATGACACTGAAAAAGTATTAAAACAGTAATTTTGCCCCCTCGGGGCTCTTCTACCAGAAGACAGCAATCCCAGGCTGGGATTCAGTGAGTGTGCACAACCTGCACCCTGTGGCTAGATTAGGAACTGTCTGTTGAAGAAGCTAAACTCTTCTGCCTCACTACAGTCAGAAACAAACCACATCAAACCATTAATGACCCAGTTAATCATCAGGAATTATATCCCCACATTCTCTACTTTTTCCTCACTCATTTGATCTAAATGTGAGTACTTTAAAAATAGTGTTTATCTGATTTATAACCTAATGGTGCAGGTATCATAGAATATGTTGGATTGGAAGTGACTTCCAAAAGTCATCTAGTCCAACCCCCCTGTAGTGAGCAGGTACATCCTCAACTACAACAGGTTGCCCAGAGATTTGTCCAGCCTCACCTTGAATATCTCCAGGTATGGGGGCTCAACTCCATCCCTGGGCAACCTGTTCCAGTGTTCCATACTCCTCCCACTGAAGAACTTCTTCCTAACACCCATTTCAATCTGCCCTTGTCTACTGTGAAACCATTGCCCCTCACAGCAGATGGGCTCCAGCCCCCTGATCAATTTGGTGGCCTCCTCTGAACTCGCTCCATCAGGTCCATGTCCTTCCCGTATTGTGTTCTCTAGAGCTGGATGCAGGACTCCAGGTGAGGTCTCACCAGAGCAGGGTACATGGGCAGAATCGCCTGCTGGGAATGAAAAAAAGAGTCCTACCAGGCAACAAGAACTGTTTGGAAATGCAAAAGATGTTGTAGCATCACAAATATGACTGCTGAGTGAGGTGGGAGCCATGGGAACAGAGGATGCAGAGACAGCATCTTTGCCTCAGTCATCACTGATAAAACCAGCCCTCAGGAATTCCAGATCCTGGAAATAAGTGAGCAAGCCTAAAGGAAGGCTCTCCACTCATCAATGAGAACTACATCAGAGATAATTTCTGTAAACTTGACATGCACAAATCCACAGGCCCTGGTGGAATGCACCCATGGATGCTGATTAGCTGCCTGATATTGTTACTGTGCCAATCTCTACTGTTTTTGAAAGATCACAGAGAAAGGGAGAGGCACCTGGAGACTGGAAAGGACTCAGTGTCACTCCAATCTCAAAGTGGGGAAGAAGGAAGACCTGGGTAACTGCAGACTGGTCAGCCTCACCTATATCCCTGAAAAGGTGATGAAGCAACTAATTCTGGAAGCCATCTCTAAGCACATGGAAGAAATAAATGTTATCAAGAGTAACCAGCATGGATTTACTAAAGGGAAATAATGTTTGACAAATCTGATGGCCTTACAGCATGGATGTTGTGGATATGGTCTACCACATCAGCGGTGCTTTTAACACTGTCTTAAAAAACATAGGTAAACTGAGGAAAAGTGTGTTAGATAATTAACTGTGAGGCAGACGGAGAACTGGCTGAACTACAGAACTCAGACGGTTGTGATCAGTGGCACAGAGCTCAGCTGGAGGCTTGCTGACAGTGCTGTTCCCCAGGGGTCAGTGCTAGGGCCAGTCCTGTTCAATGTGTTCATCAGCAACCTGGATGAAGGGATGCAGTGTATCCTCAGCAAGTGACTGGGAGGAGTGGCTGATTCACCAGATGACTGTGCTGTCATTCAGTGAAATCTGGACAGACTGTAGAGCTGGGCAAAGGGGAACCCCATGAATTTCAACAAGGAGTAGTGTAGAGTCCACGGAGAAGGACTTTGGAGTCCTAGGGGACAATATTATCCATGGGACAGCAATGTGTCCTTGTGGCAAAGGTGGCCAGTGATATCCCAGGATGCATCAAGAAAAGTGTCCAGAAGGTCAAGGAAAGTTCTTCTCCTCTGTTCTGTTGTGGTGAGACTGCACCTACAGAAGTGTGTCCAGTTTTGGACTCTCCTGTTAAAGAGACAGGGAATGGCTGGAGGGAGTCCAATGGAGAGCTACGAGGATGATCAAGGGACTTGAACATCTCTCCTATGAGGAAAGGCTGAGAGAACTGGGGTCTGTTTAGTGTATGAGAGGATCCAATCAATGTGGGTGTCTATATAATAACTATCTCAATGGTGGGTGTCAAGATGAATGGGACATTCCCTTTTCAGTGACACCCAGTGACTGAAGGAGGGGAAAAAAGGTACAAGCTGGCACACATGAGATTTCATCTGAACATCAGGAATAACTCCTTTGCTGTGAGGGTAACAGAGCCCTGAAACAGACTGCCTGGAGAATTTGTGAAGTCTCCTTCCCTGGAGACCTTCAAGCCTGCCTGGACACATTCCTGTGTGACCTGACCTAGTTGATCCTGGCAGGGGGATTGAGCTCGGTGATCTCCAGAGGTCACTTCCAAGCCCTGCCATTCTGTTAATGCTGTGATACAGAAAGTAGATTCAGCTTACACAGCTTCCAAGTCAGGGCACTGATGATATTCAGAAGACTGAATGATTTCAGTAGAAAGTCATGGAATATCACTTCACCAAAGAGATGTGCTATTAAAAACCACTCTGAAATGTCAAGAGATATTCTGAGCTTTAACAGAGCTTACAATTATTTCTGCATATAGTGATACAAAGGTTTTAATCTTAAAAGGTTCTGGAGGCTTCAGGTTGGTCTGCTAGCTTCACCTGCTGGCATCACCTCGTCCTAAGTGTAAACCAGCCTGTGATATACAGTTTGTGATCACCCTATCTTGGAGAAAAGAAAACCTTAAGTATCTTCTCTCCAGATGGAACAGAAGACAGTGCTGGCAGTTTCTGAAGGATGAGGGATACTTCTGCTCTGTCAGGACAAAGGTAACAACTTCCACATCTGCTTATGTGGTGTCTAGATGAAACAACCACTCTGATGATTCAACTTCTTATAGCACAGTGGCTGTAGCTAATGACAGAGGAGAGGCACTCACGCTGGTACCACATCTGGTTGCATTTTGGGCAGAATTCTTCCATTAACTGTAGTTGGTTCTTTTGGGGTGCAAAGAGATCTCGGCAGAAAATATGGGTTTGTATACAAATGCCAGGAACCTGGGTAACAAAACATTGGTGCAGCCAGCTAACTGCATCATATTATTTCTCAAGACACGAGCAAGGAAGATACTCTCCAATGGATTTTGTTCTTTAGACAGAGATAGAAAGCCAGAGGAGCACCATATGCTAAATTTCAATATTGGTTTTGATCAAAATCAGTCTGGGAAGAGCTGATCTAATCAAACTGCATTTGACAGCAGTAATGCCATGAGCCTTGAAGGAACACAGAGATCGCTGTAGTGTTCTTAAGAGAAAGAAGAACTGTTTAGATACTGTGCCACTACTGGAGAATTTAATTTTCCAGATATAAAGAGCAAAGAATGATAACAGTGTGATTTGTATACTCTCATACATGGTAGATTCATGAGACAACCTTTGTGGCTATAAGAAATAAGGTTAATTTGCACCTGATTTTGAGAGAGTTTGCTCACCAAAGATACACTAGGTTTGAATGGTAATAAGTTGATTAAACAAAAGAGAAGAACAAAAGAAAACAGATTGCAATTAAGTGATATCAGCACTTGTTTTGAAGAAAAGAAATTACGGGAACTAACTGCAAAAATCAACTGAATTGAGATCAGCTATCTGAATACGAAGGAGGCCTAGAAATCTCATCTCAGGTATCAGGATCTCCTTCAGTTGTTCCAAGGAGGGAAGAGATAGAAAAAGGGTTTCAAGAAGAAAGACTCCCCAGTTTATTACATATAAACGCACACCCACAAGTTAACTGCCTCTAACACATGAAAACATCAGGAGTTTCAAACAGCCTAAAACCAGAGGTCAAGAAAAAACAAAACAGTGTGAAGAGGCATAATGGGTTCTCAGGAAGATCTGAAAACCCGAGTACAGTATTCTCCTGGCTTTGATAGCTTTGTAAAGATTGTTGGGTGCTCTACATAGGGAAGGTTCGGGAGAAGAACAGTGTGTGTTCCTATGCAGTAAGAAGATATTTTGGAGGGAAGTGCCAAAAGAAACATTTAATGTTCTTGTCAGTAAGGTCATTGATGTTTACTACAGTGTGAGAGGAAGGTGGTAAATGGTTAAGGAGAAAAAAACCAAGATACAGAAAGGTACAAAAGAGAAAACCATCACAAAGTTAAATAAACAATTCAGGGGCAGTCAAACATTCAAATGAGAGTTTTAAAATCAACAGCACACAGAATCAACCATAGCTAAGACATTTTTAACCAATTAAAAGAGTAGTAAATGCATTATTTACGGTCAAAGAGAAGAATTTTCTACAAGCCTATAGTACTTACTTCAGCAGCACAGACTGCAAGTACGCTTCCCTTCACATTTCCTTCTGATGACATGAAAGCCCTCAAAAATGTGACCAAATTTATGATGGGTTTAACTCAAGGTAGCTTGTAACAGACTACCCTGAGATTACTTCATCAGATAACATTCTCCAAGTGCTGCAGATCTCATTAATCTGGATTTTGGTTGAGCATTCAGCAGTGTCACATGGGAAACTGTTAGTTAAGCTGCAACTAGCAGAGGAATTTAAAGGTAGGTGAGCATCTGGTTCATGAGAAGATAACAGCAGGAGTACTGAAAACCGATTATTAGAGGGTCTTCAAAATCAGTCTTGGAACTGATCCTATTAAACATTTCAACCAATAACTGCATCACTCGTATTAGCAACAGGCTGATAGCACATAATACAGCAGGAATACAATAGCAGAAGGGAGGACATAGCTACTCCACAGAAATAACTAGATACTCTGAAGAGCAGAACTAACAGAAACAACAGGATTCAGTGAGGCACAACTCCTGCTCATGTACTCAGGGAGTCAAGTTGCTTCCTGGTCTGCTATGAACTTCCCAGTGAAAAAAGCAAAGGAGGTGTGCTAAGCAGGGAGCTGTAGTTCATTACAAAACAATTGCAAAGCATTCAGGTGCAAAAAGGCAAATGTGGCTGTTGGATCCAGAACTGGAACAATTTATGATTAAGATGGTCTTTGTCAACCTGAAGCTCTTAGTACTTCTTTAAAACTATCAACTTAGAGTAAACAGCACTAAAACAGGCTACAAGAGCCAGTGTCACCACACCTTAGCCCTGAGAACTCAATATCAATATTTAGCTACACAAATGCCCTTCACAAGTCAATTCTTTGTGAAAATTACCTTTTTTCTTTTCACTTTTTCTGATAATGGACAACCATAGACAAAAATTATTGACAGACACAGTTTATAAAGCAGAAGTTAAGTTTCAAACTGGACCTCATGAGCCAAAGCCTGCAGCACACAAGGAATCAATCCTCCCTTCATAACTCAGCCTTTGCAATTTGGCTGTACCGTGAGTAAAGACTAGAGTCCAGCGTGGTCACTGTGTTTTATTTTTAACCTGAACAGCTTACATTTCATTCAATTCATGTTATTTGAAATTAATGTTGTTTCATGTTGTGTTCACCCAGCATAAAGATGCATCTACTACCTCTAAAGCAGTCATCGTCAGAGAACCACACATGCCAGTAAATCAGTATGTTAATCTAAAAATAAAGAAAAATACATTCTTTAAAGCAAAAAAAAAAAAAAAGCATCTCTAACACCCTCCCCACTTTTCCAAAGGACTTTGCACCACCATTTTACAGGTGACTGCCCTTCTGGCAAAGCTTTTACACCTGAGCAAATACGACACAAGGTGACAATACAATTATTCTAACCAGTGATTTAGCACAAGTAGAAAGCCATAAAGAAGATATTGAGCTCCAAACTTCTTTACAAGCTGAATTTTAACGGTCCAAGGGTATGGTGTAAAACATCATGTGTGGGGTTAACTTTCTTGCTTCAGCAGCTCAATACAACAGCTGTGAGAGGAGCAATTCATTGCTAAGCAGAGCAGCCCTCTCATTACATCCTCTCATTTCATAGAGTTGTAACTGTGAAGCCATGTGGATTATGTTCCTGAAACCTGAGTACTCACACCACTAGATAAAATGCATCAAATAACCCCTGTCCAACCGTTCTTCTGCCTCCCCAGGAAAAGAAAACCAAAAGCAATAGTTGCATTCAGATAAGAGAAGCTGGTAATTCATACACAAAGTCTCCAACTCTAAAGCAAGACTCAGCCCTGTAAAGGTCCATAAGGCATTAATATTAATAACATAAATTATTTACTGTATCTCTCATACTATTAGCTTACCAGCTCCACCAAGCAGCTAACTTCATAGTAATGAAATGTGGACTTTGAGTTAACCTTACATGGGAACCTGTGATCCTCTTGCAACACTATAGGACTTCACCTATAGGCTTGCTCATATAAATATATATAAAATCTTATGAACCATGCACACGCAAACACATCCATTAGGTCTTTAAGTCATATAGAAAATACAAACAACTTGGTTAGAGGTCTCCATATTAAATGGAGTGCAATAATCATTAAAATCCACCTTCCTTATTTTTTTCCTAAAACAGTGTTTTTACATTGACATTAGTACTGCAACGAACACTAGGCAAGGAAAACACACAAACCCAACATCAGAAATTACTAGAATGATACCAGTCAGCTAAAGTCACACACAAGGAATCATTTAAAAAAAAAAAATCCCCCCCAAATAAAACAAACCAAAAAAACAAAACCTAACCCCCCAAAAATCCACAAAGTAAAACAAAAGCAACCACCAACCCCCACCCAAAAACCAGAAGTACAAATATGCAAGTTAACCTACGCAGTACAAATATGAAAGTTAACCTAAAATATTACATATGAAGTGTATTCAAGTTATAACCAAAAAAAGTGGAGTTTTTAAGAATTATGGTGAAGTGCAGTGTGAGAAAGAGATTGGAGGTTGTCACAGAGAGTAGGAACGGGACAGCTACTACCGCATGGGTTTGAAAAGGCTACCGTCAAAGGAACCAAGCTTCAACTCTAGAAACGGCTGAAATTAGCCAAAACACTGCCTTTGCAAGTCAGTGCTTCTCTGAAAAGAAATTCCCCAGAGGAAGACGAGCACACTCGTAGGAGCTCTAATTTTCACCCAACCTTCATTTCCAAGATAAAGAACGAAGAGCAAGAGTTAAGCTATTCTCTGTTTCTCTGCAGGGAAACTAATAGGGAAAGGCGAGACTTAACTTCACTAAGGATGTTCTGCTAAAGGAAGGGAACTATTCTCCCCACTACCCCACCCGTACAGGTGCAAGGTGTCGTCTGAATTTACTTAATTCTGGGGTGACATTGTCTAAACAGATGAATTAGCTTAGTTCTGGGATGACAATCTCTAAACAGATTAATTTAGTTAGTTCTGGAGGTAATTCTACTTCTTGACTTCACTAAAAAAAATAAGTAAAAACAAAAAACCTTTAAAACAACCAACAGAAACAAAACAAGAAGAAAATGCAGCCTGACTTCGCAGTTCAAAATTTGCTGCTTTGGATACTTTTGGGGTCCCCCTGGGGTATCCAGCTGGGCTAAACCCCCCACACAGCGCCCCGCTCCCCGAACAAACCCGACGGAGCCCCAGGCAGCACCGCACCGCAGCCCTAGGAAACAACGAAAGCGACGGTAAGGAAAAGTAAAATACCTTCGTACGTCAAACCGAGCAGCCCACAAGTCCTCTGCACCTCCTGCTCCGCATCGCAGCCACCGCAGCCGCCGGGTCGGGGGCGGCGGGGTGGGGGCCGTGCCCGGGCTGAGCCCACCCCCTGTCCGCAGGAGGGCGAGGGGATGCGGGTCCCGGGGATGCGGAAGGCTCCCGCCTAGGCGCTGGTTGCCTCCCTTCCCCAGCAGCACTCAGCTGCTCGGGGCGAGGGACGCAGCTGATGGTTGTTTAGGAGATCATTTGACAGGAGCGGAGTAATCGCTTTAAAGCCATTCTGAGCGCGTCAGGGCTGCTGCTGGAGTCTGCCTTCCCCGAAATAAAGGTTCGCGATAGGATCCTGGCTTGTATCAGCAACAGTGTGACCAGCAGAACTAGGAATGTCATTCTACCCCTGTACTCGGCACTGGTGAGGCCTCACCTCCAGCACTGGGGGCACTGCTGGGCCCGTCACTTCAAGAAAGAGATTGAGGGGCTGGAGAGGGTCCAGAGGAGCAATGAGGCTGCGGAAGGGACTGGCGGGAAAGTCTGATGAGGAGAGGATGAGGGAGCTGCGGGTGTTTAGCCTGGAGAGGGGGAGACTCGGGATTCAGGGGGGTCGTTCTGCATCTGTAACTCCCTGAAGGGAGGTTGTAGTCAGGTTGGGATCAGGCTCTTCTCCCAGGAAACTAGTACCAGGACAAAAGGGCAGGGCCTGAAGCTGCCAGGGGAGAGTTAGTTTGGATGTTAGGAAGCCCTTCCTCAGGGAAAGGATGATCAGACCCTGGAATGGACTGCCCAGGGCAGTCACGGGAGTCCTCATTCCTGGAGTTGTTTAAGGCCAGACTGACTGTGGCCCTTAGTGCCCTGGTCTGGCCACTGTGGCAATGTTAGGTCATGGGCTGGATGAGCTCAGAAGGCTTTTCTAGCCTCAATAATTCTGTGAAAACCACCAATACATTTATAACCAGTAAAATCCAGGGTAATTACTCTTTACCAGCAGAGGTGTGTGCATTTGGTTTGCTCTAGCATCTATGAAGTAAGGTTTAGCTTCCCTGTGACATACACCTGTCCATGGCATAAGCCACCAACTTACACTTCTGTAGCAGCACTCGGTGCTGCTCCCACAAAATCAACAGTACAGGATCCTGGAGCCAGAATTTTGTTTCCTCTACCACAGAATAAGCCCAACAAAGGGAAAAGGAACTGATGCAGAGTGAGAGAACTGGCTTCTAGCTTCAGTGCAGAACTGTATATTAATTATTTCATATGCTGCAAGGATGTTATTGTTGTTACTTCTAGATTTACTCAGAACATTATCAAAAGGAGCTAACTCATCTCATGCTCTATGAGGAGAATAAAGTACCTGAGTGCTTTACATAAAGAAGTTATTTGGGATCTGACAAATATAATGACAATTGATGCAAAATGTGCTCATTAATTTCTTTACCTTCTGCGAGAATCCTGTATCTCACCATCAAAAACGTCCAAAACACCCAGGGTCATCATTTTGCAGAAAGTTTTTCACTGCAATCAATTGATGAACATGCCGAGGTTTTGTGAAGATGTACTTACAGGGTGATAGCGCAGCAGGAGGAAGATAAAAACACAATACTGGCAGGCTCAAAGGTGTGTTTTTCTGCACTTAGATAAGGAGTCTGGGAAATAAACTCTGCTTTTGTAAAAAGAAGGAACTATGGTCCCATTAGAGCCTTGTTTGTTCTTCACTGACCTTATCTTCACCCACTGTGTCCTACAAACAACAGTTCTACTCACCACTGTCTGGGATAGAAAGATCTTGTAGAGAAGAAGATAAGGACCTGGTTTAGCACTGGGCTTGGTACAGTTGGGTTAATGGTTGGAGTGGATGATCTTAAAGGTCTTCTCCAACCTACATGAGTCTATGTTTTCTGTGATCTTCTGTCTCTCTGCAGAGCTGTAGACTTGCTCCGACTCTGCTCACTGTCACAGGAGGACACAACAGGTTCCTCAGTTTTACCTTTTAAAATACCTACTTCTATAAAGTTGATTCCCATCTCCCAGCTATTTTAAACACTTTGCATGACATGAAGATCATTGGAAATTATAAAGCTTGTCTTCTCAAAAACCATTTCAGGACATATGAAGGAGAAGGTGATTGGGATGAGTCGGCCTAGATTTCCCTAAACGAGATCATGCCTGACCAACCCGACTGTGCTAAAATGACAGAAATAATAAAGTGATGAAAAGTGGATGAGGGAACAGCAGCTGTCATTTCCTTTGACCTTCTCAAGACTTTCAGCACTGTCTTCCACTGCTTTTGTATCCGAACGAGGATGGCACGGTTTAAATGAGTGAATAATTCAAAAGATGAGTGAACTGAAAAACTGGTTAAATGATGGGGCTTATGTGTGGCAGCAGGAGAGGCAACAGGCATAGACTGAAACAACAACACAAGAGCATATGGAATAGCTTTCAACAAAAAGCTGAGGCAGGTGGTGTGACAGGTTACCAGTGAAGCTGTGCAGTCTCTATCCTTGGAGATTTTCACCACCAGACTGGACAAAACCCTAAAGAGCCTGGTGTGTTGGCAGAGCTGTTTCTACTCTGCATGGCATGGTGGACCACGGGCATCCCAATGTCCTTTCCAACATAATTTTTCTGTCATTCCTAGTCTTTCCTCCAAGTAAGTTGTGTACTCAAGTAAGGAGACAGCAATCTCATTCATTACTAAGTAGCTGTTGAAAAGAGTTGGAAAATAGCAGCTACTTTAGAAAATCAATGTTGGGCCAGGACCTGAAGATAACAACATACTAATTTCCAGTTAAAAGCAAGACCATAACTGTACAAACCAGTTAAAAATCTTAATGATTTTAAAGGTTTGTGTGGTTTAGCTGAAGCAAATGAAACTACTTGTAGCTTCCCACTTATAAGCATCTGGAGCATACTGGGAAGCTGCTGGAGCTTCACTAGACCGACTGCAGAATCTTTTTGTATGATCTGATGCAACATTTTTGTTGCCTTCCTGAAAAGCAGAAAATCTGCTGCTCCAGAAGACAGAAAATGGCAACTCCGTAACTGTGATCAAAACTATGCTGCAGAAAGAGGGAAATTCAAAGATGTTCCTGGCTTAGTTCTTGCAATTTCAATGTAATTTGAACTTGGAGAAAAAGATTTGACTGTTCTTTCCTTCCCTGCAAACAGGAGTTTATGGTAAAATGCTGCCTCTTAACTGCAGTACTCCTCATAGGTCCCTTACATCCCACCAAGCACTCAGAAAAGACCATCCTTCTTCCATGGGAAGAGATTTAAAGTAGTAGATGATCAGAAAACCCAGAACTAAACAGGCCTTACACAGAGGAACGTCGCAGACACCTGATCCTGCTTACCGCTTTTTCAGTGGCTATGTCGCAGGGATGCAAAGTGTAAAGAAACATGACCAACTGTGGGAGGAACTGGGAAGGCTGGAACATGTTCTGCAGAGACCTGCAATCTGCCCATCTGCTCACAGAGAGGGATTACATCAAATCCCCCAGAGCTTTCATATTCACACAGCCAGAAGGAGCAGTAATTGGTTTGTTAAGATTCGTAATTTTATCCGAGATTCCTCTCAAGGCAACTTCCATTCACTGTACTTTTTTTTCCCTTTCCAACGGCTCATTTGTTGTCTAGTACTATAAATATTATGTGAATAAAAATCAGAGGAAATGGCTATTCTTGCATTCCAGCGCTTTATTAAAAGATATCTGTCCCCCCCACCCTGCTAAAAGAACTAAATCATGAGGCTAATTATATCTACATTTACACAGCTCCTTTCAGAAAAATTATCTAAGGCTCTTTATAGAGCATCACATTACAAACCTATATGCAAACAATCAGATCTATTCCATATGCAGCTGGGGAGGCTGCCATAAACATTTATATTCATGCCAGTTCATCTGTGCTAGGATTAACGGAGTGAGAAAAGCTGGACAAGGACACCTATTTAAAGAACCGGGAGCTTTAAGTAGATGGAGCGACACAGTAACTTCTCATCTAAAGTACAGTGCAGCTAATACCCCTGGAACTTGCCATTTCTCCTGCAAAAGGAACATATTGGGCTCATTCCCATCTTGTCGTGCCAGGGACAGCGCTATTGATGTGTCAGCAGGACTTCTGGTGCAGACCCTTAGAAAATTTGCACAAAACTATGGATATACTCACACAAAACTCTGGAAAAGACCTCTGCAAAATCAGCTGGGGTCTCTGCACAGCCTGGGATTGGACCATGGTACACCCACAGTCTGGTGTGGGGAAGACCTTGTTTCTTAAGAGCTACAAGGCTTTCTGGGGCAGCAGAAGAAAGAGCCTCCCCTGCCCCATGCAACAGAGCAGAACATGGCATTAGGAACAGTTTTTTCACAGGAAGAGCAGTCAGACACTGGAACAGGCTGCCCAGGGAGGGGGTTGACTCCCCATCCCTGGAGGTGTTGAAAGGTCATTCGGATGTGGTGTTGGGGCATCTTGTTAAGGGGTGACCTTGGTACAGTAGGGTTGATAGTTGGACTCTTAGACTTACAGACTTATAGATNTCATAGGAGAGGTGCTCCATCCCTCTGATCATCCTCGTGGCCCTCCTCTGCACTCACTCCAGCATGTCCACGTCCTTCTGGTAATAAAGGCTTCAGAACTGGATGCAGTACTGCAGGTGGGGTCTCACCAGAGCAGAGTAGAGGGGGAGAATCACCTCCCTTGACCTGCTGGCCACACTTCTGATGCAGCCCAGGATCCGGTTTGCCTTCTGGGCCACAAGTGCACACTGCTGGCTCATGTTGAGCCTTTCGTCCACAAGCACCCCCAAGTCCCTCTCCTCAGGGCTACTCTGCAGCCAGTCACTGCCCAGCCTGTATTTGTGCTTAGGATTGCCTCGACCCAGATGCAGGACCTTACACTTGGTCTTGTTCAACCCCATCAGGTTGGCTTGTGCCCACCTCTCCAGCCTGTTCAGGTCCTTCTGGATTCTGTAATACTGTTCTATGACTCTATGGTTCTAACTTTGCCAGGCTGGCAGTCCTGTGCTGAAACAAGATTTCAGGGAAATATCAGTGATTTTTAACTCCTAAATTAAAACAGTAGACTTGAAACTTGGGACACCGCTCTTTCTCATAATAATTCTGTGCTGCTTGAAGAGCCCATCTGGGACTGTATTTTGACCCTCATATCTCCCAGCTGTCTGCACCTCTGTGCAGACTCAGAACTTAGTCCCACCAAGGCTGAGAAATACCACATTTTCTACCTTAAGGCAAGTGAAATCCAGAAACAAAAGCCCAGATATATATAGGCTTCCTTACACATCACCTCCTACGACCTCACTGCCACATCTCATACCCTTTGCAGAACTACTACTCCAAGTTTCTATAAGAAATCAGCCAGAGAAGGGATGGAGATGCCTTTCATCCTCCACACAGGAAATGAAATGAAACTTAAGTCCTTCGAGACCAGAAGAAAACAAGGAGACACCACATGTGCTTTGCAGGAAACCTCTCCCAGAGACAGAGTAGTAATGATTCTGGCAGACACTCCTCACCTCTGCTGCTGAATCCCTGCCAGCAGTGGGGTTTACTGGACTGCAAAGCCAGATTAGAAGATATCTCCTCTTTAGCCTGGTGATCAGGCTGTTTAATGTAAAATGCAGAGAAAGTCCCAGGACTGAATCCTCTTCTACTCCCATCTTTTAAACAGAAAATGTGATCTCTGCTTAACTCTTGGAAGAAACAGGATAAAAATCTAACCCCAGAGCCTCAATACGGTGGGTGGGTGCAAAGCTCTGCTTTAATCAACCCTGATGGAGAGGATGCCACCCCAGTATGCTCCTTCTTTCTGGGGTCACTGTGTTGTGGTACAAGCTGTCACATTTTCAGCACACAGGAAAGAGACTCCGGAGCTCAGCAGGCTGCCCCAGGCAGTATGGTAGGATTCTGGGGCTAACTGCAGCTGCTCAGGTGCCAGGTCTCTAAACTCAGGCAGGTCCAAACAAGCAAGAAACACTATTTCATGTAGGACTTGGGTTGTGGTCCAGAGATCCCAGAAGCTGCAAGGGAGTTGTTAACATTCATACAATAATTGAGAGAGGCAAAGGGCTACAGGAAACACAGCATACACACACACACACATTTACTTGTATGTAAGTGGTGCATATACATACACACACATACGCACATAAATACAAGTATAAACATACACATAAACACACACATGTATATGTCTTAAGAGATTCCTAATGAAATCGTACATTTTACTTGCTGTTATAAAAGATCAGTAACTTTCGAAATTTGGAAGCTCTGCTTTTGACCATCTTAAGCCTGCCCAAATTTGGAACCCCAAACAAGATCCTAGCACTTCAGGCACAAGGCAGTGCCAAGCTAACCAGTGTCAAACAACAAATATGAATTCCAATTCTCCCTCTCAATGTGCTTGCTGTGAGAGGTGTTCCTGAAGAGTTCTCCTTGGTAATGCAGGAGTGACAACCCACTGCCACATCTCAATGCCGCTGTCTTGTCCTAGGAACATCTCTGCAGTTCAGATGTTTATGCCCTTCACTTGCTGTCAACCATCAGGTGAAAATAAACAGCTTTGAGGACAGTTTTTTTCTATGAACAACTGTTCAAAGCATGAAACCAACAGCTTCACAATGACATGATGACACCCTGGCTCTTACTGCTGCAGCAACGAGGACATGAGACATGAGTGGCTGAGCTACAGACAAGTACTGTTTTATTCCTGTCTCACTTGAACCCAATTTCTTTGGGGTTGCATTCTGCTTCCTTCTCACCACGTGAACTGAGTAGGAAGCAGAGGAAACAGAAAAAACCCCACATTTTTCTCATCCTTGAGCAATAAAAGGACAGAGAAGAGCATCACACAAAATGAATTGCCCTTTGGAGGAAAGGTATTTTATATCCAAATACTAGTTCTTATTAGAGGTCTGACATCACCTCAGCTAGGAATTTTTTCTAAGCTGTAATTCTCTCTGAGACATTTCCCTCATTGCTTTAGCAATAAACCAGTAATTGCACGAAGACAGTTCAGCACATTTCTTTCTCTGGTTCCTTCTCCCAAACTCTGCTTTGGCAGTTTCCAACAGCCACACTCATTGCATTGAGTTGATTATCTGCTTTGTAGTACCTGAAAATCTATTATTCAGATAGTTATTTTCAAATGGTTTATCCCTCACAACTCATTTTTTTTTAAAGCTATAAGACTCTCTTTGTTTTAAAGCTCCGTTAGAATAACAGAAAGTACAATACAGCAAACTATACATAGATTATTAGACCATATACCGTCCTATACCCAGATAATTTCCTTGTAGTAACCCACTACACAGTGGTTTCTGTAATTCTTGTCTTAGCAGTTCAGCACACAGCCTGGATCAGTAGTTAGGACATACTGAAGGCTAAAGAAAAGAGAAAGATCACCGCCGCCAACAACAACAAAGTACATTTTACTATCCAACCTGCATTGATTTTCCCCCAGGACACAAATGGAACCTCCATCCCAGCATTGACACTTCTGGTTGGATGAACTTCCAAACAATAACCGCTCTGTTTCTGTAGTTTTATATCCCATATACCTGCAAGTTAACTAGGAATCAACTGTATGTTTGCTCCTTGTCAGTCAGGGCTAATCCCCACAGATTAGAGAAGGAAATCCTTACAGTCCCTCGGGTCCTAAACCCTATTGTTAGAGAAGAACATTTTGTTTCTTCTTAAATCATCATTTTACAAAAATTCCCATATATAATTGCCCAGTCACTGTTGGTCTCTGATACCAACAGTATCAGAGGAAAT
Organism: Rhinopomastus cyanomelas; assembly: GCA_013400115.1. NCBI lineage: Eukaryota > Metazoa > Chordata > Aves > Bucerotiformes > Rhinopomastidae > Rhinopomastus > Rhinopomastus cyanomelas. The sequence goes on along the minus strand of VXBP01000819.1, from coordinate 20,523 downwards.
GAACTAAAGCCACCAATCTCTGAGTGGATTCCAGACCATCTAGTACTAATGCTGTTTGTGCTTACCCCGATTAACTCAATGATCACATGGGCACTTGTTGTCAGGAACAACCTCACAACCACAAATCCCTTCCCTCTGCTCTTCTGTTTACACAACTGCTATGAAACATTGAGCACTGTTACTCTGAACAGGAGCTTTTGCAACTCCATTAAAGCTGACCAGAGACATAAGGTCTAGGTGATCTAGATCACTCTTTGGCCTTTAGACTTCGTCTCCATCTACTTAGGTTCTTCCCCTTTTCCCAGTCTATTTCTTCCTAAGAGGGCAGAGAAGATTTAAATTACCAGTGAGAACTTGCAAGGAAAAGATGGCAAAGCAGCTCTCCTTTGCCTGCCTCAGATACAGACACCACTAAACTGCAAAAAGCCAGTCAAACACACTTGGCAAAAGAATAACGAGTAGGAGAGATTTACCCTTTTTCTCAGCTCTGGATAAAAAGTGAGTTTCAATGCACTTTTTATCAGCCTTTCAGAAAAGGACCAACTGGCATGAGTCTGAGGCTGTTCCTTTGGTTCCATATTTGGGTCACACTGTTTTGATTTAGTTTTTGCTAAGTAAATGCAGAGGTTTAGGATGAGCGTCTTAACCAAGAGTTCACAGTTCTACTAATATTAAACTTTCTTTGGGCAGGCTGAGGGAACTGGGGCTGTTCAGCCTGGAGAAGAGACGGTTCCAGGAGGACCTTAGAGCAGCTTCCAGCCCCTGAGGCAGCTACAGAAAAGCTGCAGAGAGACTTCTTACAAGGATCTGTAGTGATAGGACAAAGGAGATGAGTTTAAACTAAAAGAGGTGAGATTTAGATGACATCTGAGGCAGAAATTTCTCCCTCTGAGGGTGTTGAGGCCCTGGAACAGGTTGCCCAGGAAGGCTGTGGCTGCTCCATCCCTGGCAGCGTTGAAGGCCAGGCTCTGAGCAAACTGGGCTGGTAAGAGGTGTTGCTGCCCATGACAGGGGGTTGGGACTGGGTGATCTCTGAGGTCCCTTTCAACCTAAGTGATTCTATGGTTAAAGAAGAAAAAAGATTAGGCCATCAGTTGAACACAAGCTAACATTGCCCTTTTGTTTATTACACCAAGGCATGGAACAGGGAGCAAATAATTACCTGTCAAGAGTCAATGAGCTTATTGTGCCCAGGGCTTGAACAGATGCAGTTTAGCCAAGAGAAACAGACTGGATGAAGGCCTTCTAGCTTCTCCAGAGCACCCATGGCCAATCACAGAGTACTGAACTTCCAGGTTTTCTGATTTTCTAAAGCTGGCAAGTCTTGCTTCTTAAAAAGCTCTGCTGCTGAAATGTCTCAATTGTTTGTATATATATTGTGCAGCAGAAAAAAAAGTATGATGAGTATATAAACCACTTCTCTTCACGTTTCCTATCCAGCTGATGAAGGAAGATTGGAACCACTCAATGCTTTCAACTTGTTCTCTTAAAATCATTTCTATGTTAATGTGTTATTAAGCGATAGACTTTGAGCAAGAGTCAAGTAGCTCTTAGAAATGGGAACCTTGTGCAGTATTGTGAAAGTCAATGGAAACATATTTAAAGTGTATTGAAAAGAACAAAGGTAGATTAGCATATCTTGAAGTATTCCCCAAATTCATTTTTATATTATTTATATTTTTATTGATTCAGGTGTTCAGGAAATAGGATAATGTTTCTTAGATGAACCTGAGGTGTTTTTTTAAATATAACACAGAAAATACCAATATAGTTAACATTCCAGTGTAAAATATTCTGCAGGTAACCTCCTTATAGCATACATGGTTTACACTGAGATCACTCAGTACCAGTATCAACCCCTTGCCGTGGGCAGCAACACGGCTCAGTACCCTCTTTTAGCTTAAACCTATCCCCTGTGTCCTGTCACTGAGTTCCTTCTAAAAAGTCCCTCTCCAGCTTTCCTGTAGCCCCTTCAGGTACTAGAAGCTGTTGTAAGATCATGTGGTCCAACCATAAAGTCCTAAATTGTGCCCAGTACTAATCTACAGTACAGTCTACAACGAAGGGGTTTTGTGTCAATTTTTTTTGATTTAAAATAATGTATTTCTTACTTGGATTAACAAGTCTGTTAACATCAAGGCTTAAAATTTTACTCTTAAGAGAAAAGCAGGACATTCTAACAGAGACATACAAGGTATAATTAAAAGCCTAATTATAATTAACCTCTCAATGTTATTTTATGAATCGCCTTTACAAAGCATGTCTATATCTTCTTGCATTGCCCTCTACTCTCATCTTAATTTTTACGCTGAAATATTCCCAAAGTGGATGAAATATCTCCAGAGAAAAGCAGAGCAGAAAGGACCACCACAGTTTGACTGAATCAAGTGACTGTTAGCAAAAACCACTTCTACAGTTAAGAAAAATTGGAACTATTTGTCTCTAGGTGTATGCTGAGCCTAGCAAAGGGACAAGAAGAAGATGGATTTTCCTTATGCTTTCTGGCTGAAAGTTCAATATCCAGCTCCTGAATCCCTTTCCTCTGTGCATGCCAGCAGTTCCTGTGCCTTGTGCATCTCCTTCTACTGTCTCTTTGGTTCCTTTTCTCTTTTAGAACCTTCCTTCTCTGCTGTGCTGTTTTCTCATCCTGCACTTGGATGATCTGCTTCTCCTTCTCATGTTCTGTCTGTCATCTTGGATGCATTCTTCCTCTCATTGACTCTTTTGACAGACTGTTAGAGGACTTATTTCAGCTGCTGAGGTGTCAGTGATCACGTCCTGAGCTGAGTGCGATCCATTTCTACCCTGCTGTCACTTTTCTCCTTATGTCTCCACCTTATCTGCTTCTCAAACACTTATCATGGAATAAGCACTTTTCCCAAACCTTAGAGTTTCCAAACTTGACTGTCAGCTGCCTGCTGGCTTTTCTACAGACAAATACACGTGATCCTTCAGAGCAGGTGTGTTCACACATCTGTAATGCCTGGTGCACTTCCCCCCTCATGATTCATATCCCTTCTAATAACCCAGACTGGCTCAGATGGGATCCTCATGCTTACAATTTAACTTGGTGAAAATATTCTATCTGAACATGGATGTCAGGGCAAGGCTCTAGAAGTTCACTGCATGGTAGCTCTGCAGCTTTTGGAAAAGGAAACACTTCATAAAGAAACCAGAGGGACTGCTTAGCTTGGACAAACCTCTGTCCTGTCCCCAAGTTCACCATTAGCTACCTGCTCACAGCAGCAGAATACTTTAGCCCATTTTCAACTGTGTGGTCAAGAACACATTGCAGGGAAAAAGAAGGAATCAAACAACAAAACCAACCCAGTGGTGAAAAACCCAGAGTACATATCAGTTGCTGTTTGTTAGTGTTCAGGCTTTTCACTGCCTGACATTGAATCTTGCTACTTGAACAGCACAAAATAACAGTTGATTAGCTAAAGGGTTGGAGGTCATCCAGAAGGACCCGGACAAGCTGGAGAGGTGGGCCCAGAAGGACCTCTGGAGTTTCAACAAGACCAAATTCAGGATCCTGCACTGGGGTCAGAACAATCCTCACTATCAACACAGGCTGGGGGAGGAGGGGATAGAAAGCAGCCCCAGGGAAAATGACTTGGTGGTGCTGGTAGATGGGAAGCTGGCCATAAGTAGCCAGTGTGAGCTTGTAGCCCAGAGAGCCAATTGCATCCTGGGCTGCACCAAGAGAACCATAGCCAGCAGATTGAGATAGGGGATTCTGCCCCTCTGCTCTGCCTTGGTGAGACCTCACCTGGAGTTGTGTGTCCACTTATGGAGCCCTCAATACAGGAAGTACAGGGACTTGATGGAGTGGGTCCAGAGGAGACCAGAACATGATCGGGGGCTGGAGCCCCTCTGTTATGAAGACAGGCTGAGGCAGGTGGGGTTGTTCAGCATGAAGAAGATAAGATACTGGGGGTACCTGACAGTGACCTTCAAGTCCATGAAGGGGGCTACAAAAAGGCTGCAGAGGGACTGTTTATGAAGGCCTGCAGTGATAGGATGAGGGGCAATGGCTTCAAATTACAGAAGGGCAGATTGAAATGGGCTGTTAGGAAGAAGTTCTTTAGCAGGAAGAGGGTTGAACACTGGAACTGGTTGCCCATGGAGGTAGGCTGAAGCCCCATCCCTGGAGATCTTCAGGGTGGGGCTGGTAAAGGCTCTGAGCCTGATCTAATTGAGGAAGTCCCTGCTCAGTGACTGCAGGAGGGTTTTGACTACATGACTTTGGGGCTCCCTTCGAAGCCGAGACAGCCTATGATCCTATGAAAAAAAAAAGACACACAGTGCTGGATGCCAACTGCGAGTGAGCAGCTAGTTTGGGATGCCTGCTGTGCCATGTCCTTCCTCACCAAATACACCAAGTACAACAATTTACAGGGAGAGTAAGGAATAACCGTGAGTAGACTGTGCCCTGAGTGCAGGGTGAAAAAAGGCTGAAAACAGTGTTCTTGGGGAAACCAGAAATTGTTTTTCTTAAGGGATGCATACAATGGGGAGACAAGGGAAGTGGGATGGATATGGTCCTCATTACCTCCCACTCAACCAGTTTGAGTATATGCCCCAGGTAGATCATAGAATCATAGAGAGGTTAGAGTTGTAAGGGTCCTTTAAAGATCACTACGTTCCAACCCTCCTGCTTGGGCAGGGACACCTCCCACTAGACCAAGTAGTTCAGGTTCCCATGCAGCCTGGCCTTGAACACTTCCAGGGTGGGGCTTCCACAATTTCTCTGGGCAACCTGTTCCTGTGTCTCATTATCCACTCACTAAAGAACTTCTTCCTAATCTCCAACCTAAATCTCTCCTCTCAGTTTAAAACCATTACCTCTTGTCTGCTTACCCCTTGCTCTTGTAAAAAGTTCCTCCCTAGCTTTCCAGTAAACCCCTTCAGGTACTGGAAGGCTGCTATGAGATCCCCCCAAAGTCTTCTCTTCTCCAGGCTGAACAACCTCACAGAATCACAGAATCACTATGGATTGGAAGGGACCTCGAAAGATCATCTAGTCCAATCCCCCTGCCTCAGCAGGATCACCTAGACCAAGTCACACAGGAACACATCCAGGCGGGCTGTGAACATCTCCAGTGAATGAGACTCCTCACTCTGGGTTCATATCTCCAGTTGCTTTGGACAAGGTGCAGGACCTTGCACTTCATCTTGTTGAACCTCATAAGGTACATCTGGTCCCACTTCTCCAGCCTATCCAAGTCCCCTTGATGGCATCCTATCCCTGTGGTTTATCGACTGCACCGCTCAGCTTGGGATTGTCAGCAAACTCACTGGTGGTGCTCTCAATGCCATTGTCAATATCTAACACTAACCATGGAATGGCATTAGCTCAGGGCATGCAGTCATCACTCACATGCCCTCAATACACAGTTCAAAATGGAGAGATTTATCTAAATCATGTACTTGCTAGGCATGGCTGTGTGTCTAATGAACCTGACATTAGCAGGCCAACATCAGACACAGACTAGTAAAACCAGCTCAGCTCCAGAAGAATACAGATGATCCCAGGAATTCCTCTGCTTCTCTGCTCATCTATTACACATGTGTCCGAAAGCAGATTAAGAATAATGACAAATCATACTCAATAAAGTCAAAACAGGAACTGCTGCAACTATTTTGCATTCTTGCTGATAATTATAACTGATCACAAATATCAGATTGTTACCAATCCTCAGGTAATGAGACAGCAGCTCATTAATGAAGAAAAATTGAGTTTTTTTTTTTTTTGCATTGCACTGAATGATAATTTTCTGGAAATAAATATTGTTATACATGCACAAGCAAACATGGTTTTGATGCAAAGTCAACATCTTAAACTCAATTTCTTACCTCACATCCTTCTTGTTAAAACATCACATCTAGCTTTTTGAATCCTACCTTCATATGTTCAATTGTCACATTGAAACATTAGCATCCACATGGATTCTCTGACCTGAGATCATTCTGTGATCTCTACCTGAGTGATGTTTTCAAACCTTTATTTGCTGATTTATGCAAGTGGGTATCCAACACGAAAATTTAGTGCAACTAAACTTTATTTATTTTGCAACATAATAATATCATTTAGATAGGAAAAGACCTGTAAGTTCATCAAAATTAACTCAAAACCTTACTTTACCTAGCCCACCACTGATCTTACTAAGTATAACTTGATACAGATAGGAAATAATAGTTATAGAAATGAAGTAGGAATCACAGAAACACAGAATTATTGAGGCTGGAAAAGACACCTGAGATCATCCATCCCAGCCCATGACCTAACATCACCACATCAGCCAGACTAAAGGCCACAGCCAGGCTGTCCTTAAAACAACTCAAGAGATGGGGACTCCACCACTGCCCTGGGCAGTCCATTCCAGTGTCAGATCACCCTTTCTGTGAGGAAGGGCTTCCTAACATCCAACCTAGCCCTCCCCTGACATAGCTTCAGGTCCTACCCTTTTGTCCTGTCACCAGTTGCCTGGGAGAAGAGCCTGACTCCCACCTGTCTACAATCTCCGTTCAGGGCGTTTTAGAGAGGGAGAAGGTCCCCCTAAGTCTCCTCTTCTCCAGGCTAAACAACCCCAGAATATAGATGTATTCATGATAGAAGCCTTCATTTCTAAATATCTAAATAATTTTTGTAAGAGAAAGTGAAGAAATGCTTAAATTTCTTTAAAAACAACAAAAAGCCTCTCACAACACAGAAGCCTTTTCTAAGCGACATTTCACTTGGTCTAGTTTTGCCTAGGGACAGTTATTTATCCTGGGGGATAAACTATATTGGTAATACAGAAAAAAATATGAACAACCTCTCCATCTAAATTAATTTTTAGGTTAAGATGAGTAAGGAAAAAATCAGGAAGTGAATTTTCAGGATGATAAGCACCAAAGTAACAACACTTACCAAAGATTTGACAATAATTTTGACAATAGTAGAACTTTTATTACCTCTTGGCACCCAAGAACACAGTTTAGAGAGAGAATTTCCTTCTTACACACACGAATACCTATCTATGTGACAGCTGCTGTCATTACAGGTAGGTAACTTTTATTCAGCATAAAGAAAGAAAATAAGTGTTTTATTTCTCTCACTAGAGCAATCAACCTTGCCCATGTGGACTTACTGGTTCCACTAAATACTGTGGCCATTGTGACTGCATGATTTACACCACCTCTTGCAGTTAAATTTGCTCATAGCTTTGCTGTTCATTACCTGGAACCTATCACATTTCCCTCCACAGCGCTGTTTTACAGCCAACTCACTTTCACAAATCAGAGACAGTCAGAATGAAGAATGAAAGTTGACTTTGCTCTCCTCCACCCCAGAGTAGTTCACTTTGGAAGGGTTCAAAACTTCTGCCTTCACAACATAAACAGTGGTGATCAAAACAGACAGTACCCAGCAAAGTAAAATGAGATCAAACCTAGGACATGTGTAGCTTGTCATAGCTGGAAAAGAGTAAGTCACAGTGAGCCTGGGGGGAGAACATGTATTTGTGCCCTGGGATGGGACCAAGATTCTTATGTTGGCTCCTCTCCTTTGATTAAGGACCACTTGAAAGTCTCCTTTCTTTTGTCAGTGTCTCTGTGTGCTTGTTTTATGAAATCTGAGGTGCACACAACCTTGACACTCTCCCTATTCCTCCCTGCCATCTCCTTGAAAAGACGAAGGAAAGGAGAAAGGGGAGAAGAAAACAAATGCTTTGTGTTTGCAAAGAAACACGGCATCCCTGTATAGGGATCCTGAGAAAATCGTTGTCTGACCATTAACTTTCAATTTATACCTTTTGATTTACTTCAAAAGTAAGGCTTGCAAATCTAAGACACTGTATAAAAATAGTTGCATCAAGAATACTGCTGCTAATAATGAGGATGGAGATTTTTAAAATCATGAACAAATATTAATTTTCTTCTAAAATTAACTTGGGAAGAATGAGAGCACTTTGTGATGCTTTTGTTCATAGTTTACTTCCTCTATTCAGTTTTCTGGATGCTATTTATGAGAGGAAAGAATGAGTCACTGTCTTGCTTTGGGATGAGCCCTTATGTATGGTTATATGTAAAGATGTAAACTGGCACAGACAAGAATTCAGAGTGGGTGCTTTTCAGGATACAATGACAATAACATCTCCTGGGTGACAATGAAATAGCTATTCTGGGTTTATATACAGCATGACAAAGAAATAGGCTTAAGAACAAGAAGAGAGTCCCTCCCAAGATAAAGGTACCCAGATAACCTAGTGAAGTTGCAGGAGTGGGACTTCCATATGAGCTTCCATAAGGCCAAGGGCGAGGTCCTGCACCTGGGTCAGGGCAATCCTCAGAATCAATAGGCTGAAGAGGCTGAAGGATGATTTGATTGAGAGAAGCCCCGCAGAGAAGGACTTGGGGGTGCTGGTGGAGGAAGAGCTTGACATGAGCTGGCACAGAAGGGCAAATGTACCTTGTGCTGCATCAAAAGTAACAGGTCCAGCAGGTCGAGGAGGTTAATCTTGCTGCTCTACTCCATTCTGGTAAGACCTTATCTAGAGGACTGTGCCCACCTCTGGAGCCCTCAACACAAGAAGGGCATGGAGCTCTTGGAGTGGGTCCAGAGAAGAACCACAAAAACTAACAGAGAGATGGATGTCACAGATGCTCTGTGACAAAAGTAATACATTTTATGTAGCTTGAGCAAAAGAGAAGACACTTGTACATGCAGAAACCCTGAATGCGCTGCCTTTTTCTTCATCCATCTGGCCAAAACCCAACTCTACAACAGGTAACCCCATTACTACTAACCTTCACTTTTAGGACAGCACCTTCTATACCAGTCCTACTGAGTTAAGGGACAAGCAAAACTTAGAAAACAGCAGCCTCTAGCAAGAAGGCAAACAGGCCTTGAACAAGATAACAAGCCAGATTCTATCCATTCTATCCAATTCTTAAAGATAAGGAAGCAGATGGCCAGATGGCTGGTGCTTTGGAACGCTGACCAGAAGACCCTACCACTGAGATAAGGAATGCTGACCAGCAGGAAGGCCCTACCACTAAAGACAGCGTTTTCTCAAGCATCTCTTCAATGGGAGAGACGTAATTTACATGTGAAGCGGGCAGGTCACTACTATGTATTAGGCATATTGGGAAATCTAATGAGTATGTATTATTGTACAACGTATAATCATGGTTTGGGGTCCAGTTTGGTGTGCGCGTTTTTCGAGAGGTGTGTTGGACACTGTGTGTCCGCTAGCGAATAAATTACCTCCTCAAAAACTCTAAATAGAGTTCTTGGGTTCTTTCCGTACATCACTACTTCTCAGTTCAGAATTCCAGACTCACAGAATTGTTTGCATTGTGAAGGACATCTGCAGGTCATCTAGTCCAATCCCCCTGCAGTTAGTAGGGAAATCCACTGCTAAAGCAGGTTGCCCAGAGCCTTGACAGGAAGTCTTACATAACCCTGTACCAACCAAGAGCAGATCCAACAGCTTGTACAACCATCAGCTGATGCAACATTAGGGCCTCTTCTAATTAATGCCAGCCCCAGAGGAGATGCTCCTGATTCACTCAATGTGTTTCTTTGGTCATTTATCAATAAGATACCTTTTTTTTTTCTTAAATCTGAAGAATTTGGAGGTATTTAGTGCTCTGCAGTTGTGGAGGACAGTTACTAAGGATCAGCAGAATTGATTCAGCATTCTGGAAGGGAAGTGCAGAATTTCGCATTAAATTTTCTCACTTCTTTTCAATCCACAAACCAGAAAGCACTGATATCCCACATAGACTGAGGGATTACAGGCACTACTCCTTCCTTCCCTTTTATATTCAATATAAAAAGGCTTTAGAAGCTTCAGCGCTGCTTCTAAAACATACTGGAAAAAAACCTACGTGTACAGGGCACAGTTTACCAAAGGGTTCCTTGTACAAAGGAACTTTATCTGCATTTTACGATAACTGCCCTTTGTACAAGACAATCTAGAAATTGCCACGAGATATCACAGCCACAAAACCCTTTTACATGGACTTTCTGCACCATCTCATTTGCTAATGTCTCCTGTTAACTGATCTAAGCCTGGCCTCAATCTTCTTTTAATGAAAGAGAAGGAAGAGGATACTTTAACAGCTATTATTAGGTCTTAGTACCTGTCTGCAGAAAACAAAAACACCAGAGCCTTTAATTCCTCAGGCTTTCTTAGAAGACCCTGAGCAAGTTTTCAAGGTACTCAGCATATGGGAAAAAATCCACAGCGCCGTGAAAACTCTGTGGTGTGCAGGGATTCCTTCACTTCAGTACCTCCACTAGGGAAGAACCTCAGATGAACATCTAAAAAAAATCAAAACCTGCGGGGTTATTTAACATTTACAATTAGAAAACATTTTTTAAACTCATGTAACTGTATCTGAGGCTTTGGCACAGCTTCCTGGTTTTTGCTACTGCAGGATTTTATCCCACTTCTTAGGAATCTCTATGCAACACCAGCAACCTCTTGCTTCCTTCATGTGATGTGAATAATGCTCCTACCTTACCACGGGCTAATGGGTTGTATTTCCTTCCAGAATTAAGAGTTCAACAGCCATCAGACAAGATGTGAATTCTCATCCCTGAGTTGGAACACAGAACAGCTTTTATGCAGTGTATCGGAGACACCAATGGCAGAGAGTGGACCAAGGACCTTTACTTCTCCTACAGCATAAAAATGCAACCAGATTGAATGCTCTGAATGCTAAGAAATTAAGAAAATCTGCTTCCATTTCTGAGACTGATTTCCTTATGACTGTCAATACGCAAAGAATTATTTTCACTAATAACTGAAGAAAATAAATCAGCTTTGCGGTCAAATATTTGCTGAGAGATGGAATAAAACATTTTCTGATCATGAAGACTGGTGACATCTGCCACCGCTTCCCTAACTGGATAAGGTGATAATTAACTATTGGGGGTAATTGATATACACATAAATGGATTATGCACTTAGAGTTCAGAGTGTGTTAGTTAGATGAACTAGTTACACACTTCAAGTACAGCACAGATTGATTTCAGCCTGATGTTACTCTCCTATTCAAATTATGCAGTCTGAAAAATTTGCAGAGTGAACTCACAGCTAAATTCACAAGGAATTTTGAAATATGTAGGAATACATGCATGTGTTTGTAGTTTAGAAAACTAGAAAGGAAAAAACTTCCTGCAACATTTTTGTGCAATGTTAATTTAGAATGACTTTTCCTGACTTTATTTAAAATAAGGTAATAAAGCCCTGTTTTATTTTTGCCTAAGGAAATAAAGGTAAACAGGAAATTAAGGGACTTTTTAACTGGAAATTATTCATCCTGAAACGCTGGGCATTGGTTTTACATAAAAATAATATATTCTTGGCAGAAAATCAAGTTTTCTAAATGTATTACCAATGATTGCTTATAGTTTACACTGTGAATTATAAATGTCAACAATTTTCACCTAGCTGTCTCCTGGTAAAACACTAATTAAAACCACAGCGTGGTTTGGGCTGGCGCTATCTTACTACCCCAGAGTTTTCAGTGCCTTTTAAATCACTGAAAACTATTGAAGTGGGAAGGGCTGCTTCTGCTTTCCCTGAAATAATGTCTAAGTTTAACTCCCTTATGCTCCCCAAAAAGGAAGATTTTGTGATCAGACATTGGATCTGATGGCCATGGAAGTGGTGGAGTCCCCGTCCCTAGAGGTTTTGAAGGATAGACTGGCTGTGGCCCTTAGTACCCTGGTCTGGCCACTGTAGTGATGTTAGGTCGTGGGCTGGGCTGGATGAGCTCAGAGGACTATTCTAACCTTAATGATTCTGTGATTTTGTGATTTATGTAAGAACAACTATAAAAACATAACTCTGTCCTAGTCGTCTACACTTTTCTCATTTCCATATCCAAATTCACAAAGGCAAAGGTAAATACCCTATGAATTTTATGTCATATCTGCTGTCTACATTCCCTTCTGGATGTAGCATTGATATGAGGGTGGCTGAACACTGGAAGAGATTGCCCACGGAGAAAGTTGAGGCCCCACCCCTGGAGATCTTCAAGAGGAAGCTGGACAAAACTCTGGGCAACCTGTTCTACTTGTTGATGTCCCTGCTGACTGCAGGGGGTTTTGGAGGTGTCTTCCAACCTGGGCTATTCTATGATTCTCAGTAACACAATTTAAATGCTAAAGGCTTTATTGTTACCTCTAATAAATTGCAAAGCTATTTGTGAGACAAGAAACTTGTTTTGCACCTTGTATCAAACCAGTGCCAGCCCTTCTTACAGTGATGCTTCCAGTAATATTAACTTGCTATTGTCTTCAGTGAACTTGTTTACCTGTGATTGCCAGAAGTACCTCAATGTGAATGGGAGGTAAATTTAATTACCTTGAATGTTACCAACATTTGTCTTCAGTAGTATTGAGATTATTTTTGTAGCTGAAGTTGTTTTACAAATAATTAAAAAGTAAAAATATGGAGCCATGCTGAACAAATGACAAAAACATGTTGATTTCACACATTTCTCTTGATGACAGGTGAATTGTTCTTTTAGAGGAGGTCTCCATCTAACACACTCTGATTTGCAAAGGATATTTACCTCTAATATCTGCATAAATTCATATACTTAATAGTATGGCTAGAAAATTAACAAATCAGGCTCAGTTTGAAGCAGAAAAACAATTATTCCAGAGAAATCGCCAAATACCATTTCTGCAGCCCTTCCCATTTAAGTAAAATAAAATGTACCTTGATTATCTCAGTAAGTTACCAGAAAAAATAGTCTTCTATATTGTTTCTCTAGTTTGATTATAAAGAAACAAAGCCCTGAGATTAATCTGGGAAGCACCAAGCCTCCACAGAAAATCACAGAGCACCAACATCCAGCTTCAAACATCAAACTCCCTTTCCCAATGTTATTTGAGTTCTTTACAGAAACAAACTCTACCCAAAAGGGCCTCTGACTCAATACGCTGCAGAGTAGCAGTGCTGAGCTGATGCAGGTCTCTGGAGATGCAGATTTGAAACACAACTACACTAGGAGATTTAAGTGCTCTATGCTGGGATGAAAGGAAAAATATTTGCATTAATTACTACTTTCATGTCCTCATCAGGTTGTCTGAGACAATACTGGTTGCATTTCCAAGTATTGAAAAAAATAATTTAAAAAGCAAAAATTTAATAAAGCTTTTCCTTTTTACTTTTTTTTTGGGGGGGATGTGCATCTTACCGATTGGAGGTTTTTTCCTAAGCAAAGCAAGTGTGGATCTTATCTACCACAATGAGGCTTCCTGAGATAATGGACAGAGACTTACTGCACAGAGAAAGAATCAGTCTTGTAATCAGCAAAGAAAAATGCTGTAAATTACATGCGCTGTGTGCCTAATGCCTTCATCTGTCCACTCCTTTCTGCCAGACTCACAAGCACCTTTCATGGAGCTCACAAGTTTCTCATCCAGACACGCTCACAGGAGAATCCCCATCCACACCAAAAGCCCAGACACACCTTCAAGCAACTCCGTACCTTCCAAGGATGAACAATTAGCACCTAACTGTCCTCACAGTGAGCTGAGTGTTGGTTTTATTTCTCCTCAGATCCAGTGGGATGCTCCTAGTTTCAATTTATGACCACAAGAACTCCTAATGCAGGGTCTTACTAATCTATGTGCTAAAAACGAGCTGCCATAATTTGTTAGCCTCTAGTATAAATTACTTAAGCTAATACATAGGATTCTACTAATGAAACCTTGACATTATCTATGCTTTATCTTACAAATGACATTCACAGCCTCAAAGCACCAGGCAAAGGCTCATGTGGTTCCACTGAGACAGATACATCTATTATCACTGGTTTTCAATGGTGAAAATGAAACATACTGTAATTAAATGGGCAGGAGAAAATGATCTTTGGCAATCACCCAGGAAATTCAGAACAGGTGTGAGCGCGAATGTCTGACTGTGCTTTAGCCTGGGATGATGCTGTTGTAGGCTACAACATTCAAATCAGAAATTAATGCTAGTGTGCAGGCATGAAGACAACTGCACTCTTTGAAAACCAAGTTGTTTCCAGACTCTTTAATCCAAGCACCACAAACTACTTTAAAGCGGCAAAATTTAGAGCATTTCCTGAATGCATTGCCAGGTATTTATAAAGGCAAATATAACTGGAGGTTCACATGGCATATGGCCACATACTGGTCATAAAAGATGACTGAGATTTGTAATGAACTGAATCCCAAACAGTAAATCTCCACAACTCAGTTCATTGTAATATGTGTGTTTTGTAACTTGCAAAACTGGAGGGGTGACAAGGAAATGCTGCAAGCTAGAAATAGGGAGAAAGCAGGCATAAAAAAACAAAGGTTATGAAATTAGGTAACAAACTGACCTTTTTAAAGACTAGGAGGGGATCTAATTAATGTCTATAAATCCATGAGGGCTGGGGATCAAGAAGGCAGAAAACTTCTTCTCATTCGTGTCTTGGGATAGGATGAGGGGTAATGGATTCCAGCTTGAGCAAAGGGTGTTCCACCTCAACATGAGGAAGAACTTCTTGACTGTACAAGTTACAGAGCACTGGAACAGATTCCCCAGAGAGGTTGTGGTGTCTCCTTTTCTGGAGACTTTCCATAGCTGTGTGGATGCATTTCTGAGTGATCTGCCCTAGTTTTGGTTCTGCTCTGGTAGAGGGACTGGAATGGATGACCTTCGGAGATCCCTTCCAACCCCGACATTCTGTTATTCTATGATCTGAGCACTTGCTGCTTCCCAGTCAGGCTTAATTTTACCTCCTTAAATATGTAGTACCTACAGTACTTTCCCCAGCGAATCACTTCCATACAGGAACACCTAAACCAATCATTCTAAATAAAACATGTCCTACCTTGTTTATGCATTATTTAGTTTCACATACTCCAGGGAAAATTGCAAAAGTAGAGTCACCGTGTCCAGTGACAGCCTGCCAGTGAAAATAATTGGACTCGTGCTTTGAGATGCCTGGAGTACAAGGCACACGGCACTCCATCACATGCTAATGGGTACAGCTAACAATCTAGTCAGGCTAATACTGTCAGACCTCCAGGTCAAAATATTCCCATTCCTACTGAAACAGAAGATCGGGAGTTGAATGCTAAGCAATACATTTATTATGACAAAATGTGTTTGCTGTGATTTACAGTACGTATGGAAAAGGCGTACCCTTGATGCTGGCTTTCTCTGGTTTATGCCTGTTTTCAAGCCACACAGAGAATTGAAGGGTGGGGTTAAGTGATTTGTCTTTGCACCCATGTAAAAGTTAGCATAAGGTGTAAATTAATTTTAAAAAAACCCACCACATTTTCGTGATGTTTTGAAAATAGAAGCTGCTGTACTTTAATGCGTACTGTCTTTCACTCTGGTTTCCAAAACACGTCCCAGTAACATATCCTTAAGCAAATGCTACAGCAAAACTAAATACGAAGATTTTTCATTTCCCCCAGCCATGCACAATTTCACACATTTCTGTTTTGTTTTTTGGTTTGGTTTTTTTTTTTACATTTTGCACTAAGTATTTAAGAATAAACAGTGTCAGCGTCATAAGAAGGGCAATTAGCAATCAAGCTACCTGTTAAATTATTAACATATTCATGTGCAGTAAGAATACCTAATATCTGATTAATTCGCTAACAGCTTGCAGGCAGCCTATTGCAAACTGAAATTAAGGAGAGAGCATTCTGAAGCAGCCTTATCTAGGAAGCAAAACAAGAGCCACTCAGCTAAAAGGCAGTTTGAATGTGAAAACCAGCTGAGAATGGGTGGGTAGCAGCTCTTCCAAGGAGAGCTACGGTCATGTCCTCAAACAAATTAAGCTAATTTTTAAGAAAGCATTTGAGAAAGAAAACTGTCAAACTCCTACCATTTATCCATTGATGTGAAGACCTTCCCTTCTATTTCCCAGTATCCCTTTTGATTCTAGAGCTTTTGGTTAGGATCCACACCCAATGCTTGTGAAATTCAGCTGCATTTCTTTGTCCACAGACTTGATGGCAGCGCCAAGGAACTGCAATCTGGTGGCAAGGAAGAACTCACCTTCAAAAGAACAAACCTGGCAACTTTTGTGTAGTGGTATAGATGCAAAATATTCATTCTAGTTTCCTATTCTGGCCTTATTTCGACTGACTATTCCTTTTATGCCTCTATTACTCATCTTACAAGCTCTCCAGCCAGCTTTTTCCACCTGGCATGCTTGCAGAAGAATTTATTAGTTCTCATGCCTTCTTCAGATTCTTCCTTGGCATGCCTTACTGTTTAATCTGCCAACTATTGATCTATTCTATTTTCTGCACTTGGAGACCTCTCATATTTCTAGCAACTACATTCCCTGCTTCCAGCCAGGAAAGATTTTTGGATGTTCTCATACCTTTTTTGATAGCATGTTCAGAACACAGAATCATGGAATAGCCTGTGTTGGAAGGGACCTCCAAAGGTCATCTAGTCCAACCTCCCTGGAGGCAGCAGAGACATTCTCAACTACATCACGTTGCCCAGAGCCTTGGCTAGCCTCAACTCCCTCCCTGGGCAACCTCTTCAGTGCTCCTGCTAAAGAACTTCTTCCTAACAGCCAACTGCAATCTGCCCTTCTCTAAATATCTGGAGATGTTTAAAGCCCACCTGGACATGTTTCTGTGGAACTCGATCTAGGGGATCCTGCTGTGGCATCAGGATTGGACTGGATGATCTTTTGAAGTCCCTTCCAGTCCCTAATTTTCTGTGATTCTGTCATTTGTAAACAGACCCTCTGCAGCCTTCTTGTAGCCCCCTTTAAGGACTGGAAGATCACTATGAGATCATAGGATCATAGCATGTTAGGGGTTGGAAGGGACCCAAGAGATCATCGAGTCCAACCCCCCTGCCGGAGCAGGACAAAACTATCTAACACAGATCACAGAGGAACACATCCAGGCGGGCCTTGAAAGTCCCCAGAGAAGGAGACTCCATGACCACCCTGGGGAGCCTGTTCCAGTGCTCTGTGACCCTCACAGTAAAGAAGTTCCCCCTTGTGTTGAGGCGGAACCTCCTCTGCTGCAACTTACACCCATTGCTCCTTGTCCTATCACAGGGAGCAAGTGAAAAGAGCCTGTCCCCCCCCTCCTGGCCAGCCTTCAGGTACTTATAAACATTGATCAAATCTCCCCTAAGTCTTCTCTTCTCCAGACTAAAAAGCCCCAAGTCCCTCAGCCTCTCCTCATAAGCCATGCCCTCCTGTCCCCTAATCATCCTCGATGCTACGAGGTCATCCCACAGACTTTTCTTCTCCAGGCTGAACAACTCCAACTCCTTCAGTGTGTCCTCACAGCAGAAGGGCTCCAGTCCGCTGATCATTTTTATGGCATCCTCTGGATCTGATCCATCAGGTCCATGTCTTTCCTGTTTTCAGAGCTGGATGCAGGACTAATCTATGGTAACCACTTTAAGGTAACTAATGGTTACACCTGGATTCCATCATCCCTCACTAAACCTTTGATCACTCTTGCATTCTGTCACAGCTTCTACCAAAACCGTATAAAACAATAGCAATGGTTGACTAGAAACTAACTGAAGTGTTGTGTTCTTCCATTCTGGTGGCCATGATCAGCAAACAGGCTTTGCATGACTTTGTGATTCTGTACATACCTGATTTTGGTCAATTTTAACTTTTTCTTGACCTCCAAAGAAGTGCAGGCCAATTCAAACCTTGCATGAAGTGATACATTGTGTGGTTCAACACGCTTATGTTGCCCTGTGGTAGATTAGAACATAGTGAAGTTGTAGGCAAGTATAAATTAATGCAGTAAATGTAAGTTCTACTGTTTTGCCCAGACACAATCATTCTTTTCCATCCCAAGTCTGATCATTTGGCTCTATAGGCAACCAGCGACTGCTTGCAGGGCAAAGTAGTCAATGAACTGTAGAGCTAAGTGAGAAGGGCAGGCCCCCTTATGCTCTAGTATCACTGCCAGCATGAAATGTCTTTTGCAAAGTCTTCCAGCTTATAAAACAAAATACTTCATGGAAGCATGTGCTACAGAGGACAGCTTGCTATGGTTTCAAATTTCTAATCTAAATTTGCCACGTCCTCTCAAGGTGTTAATTTAGTGCAACTCAACAAGAATTTGGTCTCCTTGTCTGTTTCATTCATACCCTCCCTGCCTGTTCCTGTCAGCACAATGATTGCCAACTACAGTGCCAGCAGAAGCGCGTTTAGGAACAAGGTAACAACAATCACATCTCATTTTTCATCATTATCTGAAATGCCATATGAGAATAATAAGTTCTCACCACTATGAAGATCACAGTGACTGAAAGCAGTAACTTAGAAACTTCACATTCAATTATTTTGTTCCCATAAAGTAAAATTAACATTAGAAAGCTATTTAAATGCAAAGATTTTATGATTTTCTTTTAAATTAAAGTTATAAAATTAAAGTCTAATTACAACACAAAGGCAATTAAGGGAAATAACTGAGCTAAAATAACAACAGATCCTCACTGGCTGAGAATGTAAATCAAATCTCAGTCAAAGGCAATATTGCAAAACAGAACAATCTTGTACCTTATTTGAAAGGATCATCACCATCCACAAGAGCTAAAAATCTCAGTATCATTGAATAATTTTTTGGAAATTAATTTAAGTACTTTAAATGTGTGAAGAATTCTGTCTTTATAATATTGCTGAACTTACGAAGACTCCAGGAAAAGGTAATAAGAATAGTTTTGTAATTTCTGATACTGGCATTTCTCCAGAAAACGAATCTGCTTTTCTTGTAGAGAGTATAGGTTTTGCAAGTTACTGGCACTGCCTATAAGTAAAGATCCGTTCTCCACCCCAAACCCTTTTTCTCCCCTTTTTAAATTCTGTTAAATAATGTCTTATTCTCTTTAAATTCCATTTAATAGTTCTTTCAAGAATATAACTCTTGTTACAATCACCTGAAATTTAAAATCTGCCTCCACAGCAAGTTGCCAGCACAACAGAAGAGATGGAAAGCTATTTGCAGGGGAAACGGAACAGCCTATCAACATTCACAGCAGTGGTACCTACAGTTTAAACTTAGATTACACAACTTAACACTTTCTGCAAAGAAATCTAACATTTAGTTCATTTTTTTTGTTTTATATTAAAAAGGATAAATTCTGTTACCTGGATTCCATCTGGACCTGATGGAGTAGGTCCAGAGGAGGCCACAAAAATTATCAGGAGGCTGGAGCCCCTCTGGTATGAGGACAGGCTGACAGAGGTGGGGTTGTTCAGCCTGGAGAAGAGAAGGCTCCAGGGTGGACCTGATAGCAACCTTCCATTCTCTGAAGGGAGCTACAAGAACATTGCAGAGGGGCTGTTTCTGAAGGTTTGTAGTGATAGGACGAAGGACAGTGGTTTCAAAATAGAGAAGGGCAGACTGAAATGGGCAGTTAGGAAGAAGTTCTTTAGCAAAAGGAGGGCTTAACACTAGAACAGGTTGCCCAGGGAGGTAGTTGAGACCCCAGCCCTAAAGCTATTCAAGGTGAAGCTGGCCAAGGCTCTGGACAACCTGCTCTACTTGAATATGTCCCTCCTCACTGCAGGGGGATTGTACTAGATACCCTTTGGAGGTTCCTTCCAGCCTGGCCCATTCCATTATTGTATTATGATGCAGAAAATTTTGCTTTGTTTATATATATTAAGGTAATTAAAAAACACAACTTGCTAGTTACTTTGCAAAGATAAAAGTTTGAATTATTCAACAAAAGCGATGAAAGTTCACGTGCTATTTAGTATTTGGGAAAATAATGTTTCTCTCTTCTGTGCTTTCCTAACCTGACACACGCTGCGAGAACAGGAGACAGGGTGACCAGGTCAGCTCTGAGCGCTTGGTTTTGGCTTTTCGTTAACTCTTTTCAGGTGAAAAAGTGCTACCCGCTCGGGAGCTACTGAAGAGAGGAGGGGCAGCAGGCTTGGGTTGCCTACGTGCCTGAGCACAGTGATGTAGCAGAAACATGAAACAGTGATGTAGCAGAAACTGTGGGACAACCAAGCAGAACCCGGTACCTGTGCTGTGCGAATGGGAGGTGCCTTCTCTCACTGACAGGCAGGGACAAAAAGAAAAAAAACCCAACAACAACATAAAATCGGAGAGGACAATTGCAGTTACCATAAGACATGGTGACTACTCGGACAAAGGCCAGTAGAAAAACAGTGGGCACCCAAACAGAGGCCACACACAAGCACACAGATGCTCAGGCAGGTGGTTGCAGTGAGTGCTGGAGCCTGGCACTCGATAAGGAGGAGGGCAGGTCCAACACCCGTGTTAGCTGTGAGCAGATCAGAGACCTGATGAACATGGTGGCTGATCTACAAGAAGAAGTAGAAAGACTGAGAGCTTTAAGAGACTGTGAAAGGGAAATTGACAATTTCCATAATGTAATATCTACAAAACCTGATCTAGGATCGACTCTTAGTGGCTCAGGGGGTCCAATATCCTCCCTACAGCAAGTCCGTCAGCCTCCATGTAGTGACCCACAGGAGCAGGGTCCATGGGAACAGGTGTCT